>OZ038379.1:50176106-50393606 GCA_964036045.1 Eutreptiella sp. 'Long Island Sound 2002' | reverse complement strand
ACACAAATTTGATGGTGCTTTTCGGGGGTGGGGGGGGGCACAGCCCCACACCCCACAGTCCCAAACATCACACCTCCACACAACAGAGCCCTAAAACCTACAGCCCCACACCGCACAACCCCACACACCGCACCTCCACACACCACAGCCCACCCCCACACACCACAATACCAAGAGGAGGGAGGGTGGCATTGCCAATGAAACCTGAACCAGCCCCTTTATCTCCTTTGGGGCGTTCTACAACCTAGAAACTAGCCACAATGGACACACATGTAGGCACACACACACACACACACACACACACACACACACACACACACACACACACACACACACACACACACACACACACACCTACAACCTTTTTCTCCTTGCTCAATTTTCAACGATCATCAACAATTTTCAATCTTTTCTTCAAAAAAATAACCTGTGGAAAGAAAGGGCCCTCCCAAACCCTAAGCGCAAGGGCAACGGGAGGAGAGAGGAAGGAGCAAGGAGGGATGTGTGGTTGGTAGTAGCGAGAGTAATGTAGTAAACCAACATGTGCAAGACAAAGGTTTTGAAAAAGATGACGAGACACACCACCGACCCATTGGCGTACCCTGTGGTGGAGCGAGGTAATGCAGGGGGGCGTGGGGTGGGGAGGTTGCTGACGGGTTGCTACACATGCAGGCGACAAGAGGGTTCGAACTTCCGATGCACACAATCTCAGTCTATGTCTCTAGGGTATCTATGGGTGTGGCGAATTACCAATGGCCAACGTGGCAGCTCGCCCACCATGCCGAACTTTGGGTAAGATCTAGTCGGGCCGTCAAAATGAAAAACATCCCACCCCTCGGAGAAAAACACTTTTTGGATTGAGATGACCTATTGAGCTACCGTGGATTTTCATTGATAGTGTTTTTCTTTCTTTGGATTCTACACTTGGGAGTTGGTGCCAAGGCACTAGGCACGCAAGCGCCGGTCTATGTGCTGAGGGGGAAGGGACCTTCGTGATTGCAATGCAAATGCGAGGGAAAGAATTTTGCGCTGGATGGTCTAAAGGCAATTAGCGAGTTCCAAAGAAGCAAGCCTCTGATTTCACCCAACCATTTGGTGACTAGGACATCAAAATCTAGGGGGGCAGAGAGCAGCGCCATACACCGGATAGCCCACTGCCCTTTGCGTGCCGCCCAGAGTACCAGCCTAGGCCCAGTGGAGACAGTGGAGATAGAGTGCGTCACAAGGAAATGGATCCATCGCCCTATTCTTCCTTGGACCCTCCATTCACCAAAACACGACACCATGAAATCTTTGATACCGGCATAAAAAGCGCAATTGCGAATCTGCGTGTACCACTGTTTCCCGCACCCCACAAAAAAGGCAGTCCGGGGTTTTGAGACAAGGGCTCCAAGCGGGTTCGGACTGTCACGCTTTACCACAAGCATAGAAAAACGTAATCTTGTAGGAGAGGGGCCACCTTGGCAGCCCACAATGCCTGCTAATCATTTGCCGATGAAGTGTGTGGTACCTTGACAACCTGCACATCCGCCCGCATTTGGCAAAGCGAATTCCACCCATTTGGCTTCCAACATATGAGTGAGCCGTATCGAGTTATGTACTCATGCCTCCTATTGAATGGTCACCAGCCGTAGTGTTGTTAGGGTGCCGGGCCAAGTCGTACCCCCTAGCACTCATAGCACCATCACTTGATACTTTTTGGACTCCCTATCGGGAGAGGAGGGGTGAATAACATGTGTTTTTTTGGCAATTGAGAAAAATTGCGGAGTGCAACACAGGGAGATCCCCAGTAGGCACACCGGTGTCACTTTGAACCCCTTCATGGTGAGCACAGTTTATAGCCGTTGGGGAAGTCACCTGCCACTTTCCTGGGAACACACCATAGGCGTGTGGCTATTAGGACATAGTTATTCATAGGGATAGCATACGAGCTGCATAAGTTTAAAATAGCCTATAATGCACTTTTGGGCATGAATCTAAGTTTGGGTAACGCCGTCACCGTTGGTGCACCCCCTTGGGCCGCTCGCCATGCTTTGGGCACGGGGATGGAATACCCTTGCACTTCCTGGTATCGGGGAAAGTCGAGGCGTTGTGATCCCCCAAATGATAAATCCAAAAAGGACAGTATAGACATTGTTCGGAGGCAATGTGGCTGAAGCATCCGCTACATAAGCCCTTGCTGTAAGCAGTAGGGTAGGGAGTATCCACACCTTGAGGAGAGAATTATTCTCCAAAATAAATAGAGAAAGCGTGGCCGCTGCTCGTGCCCAGCGGCACGGGTCATGCAATGGGCCCAAGAATGCCTCCTTGGTAGAGACATGCCGTATTTGGACACCCAGGTAGCAAACTCGCTTTGCGTGCTCAAGCCATGCCTGCGCCATGTAGCCAAATACCGGGCAACAAGGGGTACTGCGCACTGCATATGGTTGAATCTTTGCCGCCAACCGTCCTGCACCTGATGGGGGGATTCCCTGCCTCAAACGCCATCGCCCAAGCCCCGTGCCCGCCGGGCGCGCGCGTATGTTGATGATGCTCATGATGCTCCAATTGGTATTCATTCCTCTGATAGTGAGGAGGAGATTGACTGTGATGCGGATAGCATTGCTTCGTTGGAGCCCTTTGATGAGGGAGAGCACATTGGTGTTGATACCGCAGACTGGGACTGATTTTGACTTTGAAGGAAATAATGTGTGCTTGTGACTATGGTTAAGGGTGTGCCATGCATTGCCATTCTGTTTTACCAAGTACATGACGCGCTCTGCCACTGAGCTGGCGGAAATTTCGCCCAGAGTACTTAATTTGTCATTTGTGCATCCGCATTTACAAAAGACATACATTTCTTGCCGAAATTTTGGCCACCTTGTTGAAAAGCCGAATTTCAACAAGGCTTTTGCACTCATTGCAAAGCTGGCCGAAATTTTGGCCAAACTATTTGAAGGATTGGATCCAACTCGAGTTTTTAGCCCTTTTTCGCATAATTTGTTGTTGTCATAGTATTTTGTGCCATGTTGGGTTATCTGTATTCGTTTGATTACTCTGCTTTCGCATTCACTGTTAATGTCTGAGCGTGCCATGGAGTCACAAGAGGTGGTTCATCCTCCATCCTGACGCAGCGTCATAGATGGGACCATCCCAAAGCGGAGATCAATCCCAAGGGGACAATACAAGCACGCAGGGAGTTCAAAAGAAAGCCAAGACAAGCCCAAAGAAAAAAAATGCCGTCTAATTATCCAACTGGGTTACCTCCACAAGCAAAATATCAATTCGTTGGGATCAAATCGTTATTGACCACTACCGGAGCTATGGCTAGGTTCGGAAATTATCTGAGGATTTGGTGCAGCGCCGGTACAATGACCTTAGAGCGGAAACGTGTTGATTACATCCAAGATCTCCTTTTTTAAAAAGTGACTTGTATGTTTTTCGAACTATCGTTTTCGATAGTACCGTCCTACCGATGTTTGTCAATCGCTCCGTTTTCCCTTTTTCATCCGTAGCCACTCGCGTGTTTTGCTCGGGGGTCAGCATGTATACAGTGCTCCCCAGAACCACAAGCATGCATTTGAGCTGAGAAACATGGAGAGCCCAAATCGGACCTTGGTTTCGGTGGTACCAAATGAAATAAGACTACCCATTACACGCCAGGCGCCACCTTGCAGGGCTTCACCAAATCTGGACTTCTGTTAGGTCAGCTTCCACTACCTCGGAGCAAATGTCCCTACTGTTGAACAGGATACAAGATGAGGAGGAGGCTGACGAGCAGACCCTTTTGTCCCACATTGCTGTATTGCTTTAGTAGTGTGGTGTAACAGCCGAGAAAGGCACAATCGTGTATTTCTTACCATGTTTTTTATCGATCTGGCCGAAATTTCGGCCAGCTTTGGTGTCACACTTTTTTTGAGGTGCAGATTACTGCTGCCAATTGTTGTGGCGGCGTGGGACGGTTGGCGAAAGGTGTTGGTGCCGCTGCAGTAGACGCCATGGCAATGGAGAAACGCGGTTTGTACCCAAGCTTGGGCGTGTTCAAGGACGTGGAAGGCAATATGCCTGATCGGCTTGGGCAAATCATAGGGTACATGCATGGGACAAGAAGTAGCCTACCCCATCTCAAAAAAGTTATAAAGGATGCCCCGACGACCTAGATTAAAGTCAATATGGTTAATTTTAATTTTTAATATATGAAGCCGTTAATATATTAATCTTGCAAATATTAAGAGGTTAAAGCTCGATTTTTTTTCATTGGGTCACTTGTACCCGTTTTTCCATGCACATACGAGGACCCATAAGGGGTGTTACGTGGTATATTGTTGCACAACGGTATAGTAGAGAGGTTCCAATGTTGTGTTGGTGGGTGTCTTGGACACCCCCCTTCCGGTTGCCCGCATTCCCCCCCCCTCCACACCACCATGTTCCCTTGTATAGCCCTTGTTATGCCTTTCTCTCGGGACACCCTTACCAAGCGTAACATGACGCTCGTGCGTTTGAGTGGGGCCAAGAGTTTGCGGGACCCGGTGGTCTCCCAACTCCTTGGTGAGTGGGTGGCTTAATCTCCCTTGGCCCGGGCCCGATGGTCCGAGGCCACGGAGGTTGGCTACCCCTCTCTTATTCGCGGCAAGCAAAAGGAGGTGGTGAAGCAATATGCCTCCCACCTTTTCCCGGCCCTGGACCTCATCGGCTTCCTCATGGATTTAAACGTCCCCAAGCTCAGCTTCCGGCACGTGTCGGAGTACATGAGCCGCCGGGGGCCGGCCTACACGGCCGCAACGGGCCTCCCGTTCCCCCGCCCCATCCCCACTCGGGATACGGTCACGGACACGTGGAAGGAGTTGATCACCCCCCTTGACCTACGACCACCCGTGTCCGCCCCCGATCCCCCCGCGAGTGGGCGCTTTTGGCCGCTACCCTCATGGGCCCGGTACGTCCAATCACGCCCATCGCTAGTGGAGACCATCGATTGGACAAGGCCCCTCACCTTCATTGTGCGTGGGGATGCGTACCCGTGCGCTGGTGGTAGTTGGACCCAGCTCTCCATTGGGCTCCTCAACCACGGCGCACGGGGCCGCACACCCGCGTACTTGTGGGCGATAGCAATGGCCGTGTGCGGGGACCAGGACATGGCGGCATCTGCAACGATATGGGCCGATAACTTGAAGATTTGTGGCCCATTCGTTGTTTGTTAATTTTTGCATCAAGATCTCGAGACTAATATCTAGTTTTCGATTAATATTAACGCCGACTGAAAAATTAACTTAATATTAATGTCGAGAAATGAATGTAAATATTAAACCATGTCCTTTTTGTAGGTATTGCGGTCCATACAAGACTGCGAGAAGGTTTACTGGGTGTCGCGCTTGGTGCCAAGCATTGGTCATCGGGGGAGACCAACCGTTGGTGCGGCGCCTTATCGGTGTGTCCACCTCGCCCTTGGTGGGCTCAATTTGCAGTATGGCGGTGTGGGACATGGTTGCGGCGGCATGGGTCAGCGTGGCGACTCGGCGCACCTTGGACCGTGAGGAGGCGGCCCGCCGCCGCTACAAGGAGACCGGCCGTAGCTTGGAGAATGGGGGATGCATAGGGGATCCACACATTGTGGTTGACCTGTGCATGGTTTTCCTATGCATCCTCCATTGTTGCATGGCCATAGGCCGGCTCCAAGTGGCGTTCATTGAGACACCCCTCGTGGACCTCCCCAAGGAGAACACCCACGCCGTGCAACGGGTCCTCTACCGGGCCCGCACGGCTGTGAAGTTGGTTGCGACGGGGGCACCCGACGGGGAGGAGGCCCGTGCGTTGTTCCTCGCGTGGGAGGAACTTGGTCCGTTGTTGGACGACGTCCTGGAGGATGGTGAATCGCTAGCCGTCGTGGCCATGCGTGACCTACTCCGGGAGTTGTACACGGACAAGCCGCCCCGCGGGGACCTATGTGCGGCCGAGGTGGCACGTGCCTACCGTGCACATTGTTGCAAGGAGGCGTGTCAATCAAACTACCTCCTCCATTTGGAGGAGGATGTCACCGAGGCCGTGGCCAATGCACGCCGCTTGGGGGTTGGGTTGGGTGCCGTGTACGCGGATGTCGTTGAGAGCCTCACCGCCATCCTTAAGCGCGCATACAATGACCACTCGGGCCGGGGGGGGGGGGGGGATGCTGGGGGCAACCCAACTACAACGGGAGGGGGAGGTAGTTTCAGAAGTGTGGGAATGGTGGTTTTTAAAATTTGACCTCCCGTTACGCAACTACGGGACCCCCCATACCGCCCCATCAACCATGGCCAAACTCATGGCCACCCATAGCCCCCCGCCCTCCACCCTTGCTTTCCCACCGCTAGCTTTGTTTTCTCCTTGCCATGGTCGCCTCGGCCATGCAAAAGATGTTGGCCGACATGTTCAAAGCCAACCACGAAGCCCCGGCGTGTTTTGCTTGTGCACGCTTGCTTGCGTATACAGATGAATATTTGCGGCGATTTCGTTTCATATTTCGAGATTAATATTAGTAGGCGCGTTCATGAATATTCAATGTATTAATTATTTTTTGGATAGATAATATTAATTTGAAGAAATTAACTCAGGGGCACAAAAATTAATTTTTTCCCCTCCCTCTCACTCTCTTAGATGGCGCAAGTGGAGCAGCGAGTCGCAGTAGCAGCTACACCAGCAGCTCCTCCAGCACCTCCATAGCCACGAGGGAGAGGAGGGAGAGGGAGAGGAGCCACGGGCAGGGGGGGTTACGGGCCAGGCCGGGGGGGGGTTAAGGAAGAGGGGGAGGGGGAAGTGGTGGTGGACGAGGGGGACGGGGATGGGGACGGGGAGGGGGATGGAGTTGAGGTTGTTGACCCCCGAATCACCCCCCCTCCCCCTTCCCCAGTGGCCTCTCAAAGCCCAAGGCCCCAAGTCCGCCACCGCCCGGAGGCGGGGCCCATCCCCTACTCAGCCCGGGTTCTGGAGCAGGGGTGCGCGGGGGATCAACCAGTTTTTTCCTCCCGCCCGCATAGCCACATGACAGTCATTTGGATTTTTCGGAGTTTAATCCGGTGTTTGATTCGCCGGAAGGAGGGGTAACATAGAGGCACCTGGGGTAAGGATGCCTCCAAGGGGGGGGTCTGGGTTTGGAAACCCCTCCCTGGTGCCCCCCTTGCCCCCATGCCACAGGCCATCAGTATGGGCAGTTTGCCCGCACTGAATTTGCTTTTTGACCCCCGCGGTGTCCGTCGCATTACCAAGTGCTGCTGCAGCACTAGGCCCAGCTAGGCGGGGTCAAGCAGTGGCGCCAGGGCAAAGCCGTGGTGTTCGGGTTGGACTGGGCCACTGTCGTGGCCCTGCCCCGGCCCATCTACGACCCCGGGTGTCGGCCCTCGTACGAGGGCTTCATCCCCCAGTCCCGCGCGGTCAAGGCGGCCTCGGTGGCCGCGAACCCCCGCCCCCACAAACGAAGCGTCTAACCCCCCGAACGCAAACCCTACCACCGAACCCACTAACCCAACAAACCCACTAACCCCACTAACCCCCCATCCGGATCCGCGAAGATGTGGGACCCCACTACGGGGTCCCATGAGGTATGAGGGCCCGGATAGGGACCCAATGGGCCACAGTGGCCATGGACAATATACATAAACACACCCATAATGTATTACATGTTGCGTTGTGCCAATGTTAGGAGGGTTAATATTTGGGGAATCGAGTTAATATTTTTGAGATTAATATTAATGCTGGCGACTCTTTAATTTTTAAATTTTCAAATATTAATTCAAAAATTAAAAACAAAATTAAAGCCAAGAGCCATTTTAACATTTTGAAATAACCACATGGGTAGGACCCCCCCACCAACCCCCGCGGGGAAATGACGCCCAAGCCCGTAAGGCAACCCATGGGGGTCATACTTTTCACGGCAAACCCCCTAACCCCCCCTAAAAAAAATGAAACTTGAGATTAACGTGTCAATTTTTGGCCAGATATTAAAATATATTGGGTTTAATCTAGGTCACTAGGCGGTGCAAACGGCCTAGATGTGGTCGCGGCATGTACTCCATCTTGATGCGGTTGCCAATGGCCTTGTTGTCATTAGCAAATGTGTGTTACCGTGAAACAGGCGTCTATATTCTTGTTATTTGACGTACCTAGCCGAAACTTTCGGCTAGGTTTCGTTTCTTTGAAATACAGCACCAAGCACATCCCTATGTTACCCTACTTATCTGCAGCTACACTTGGTACTACCGGAATGGCCAAAAGCAACGTGCAATGTGTCCCACCTAAAGGTAGCTTATGGCATTTAGACCTGGTTTGAAGAGAAGCCCTAGCCACCTTGATCAGCAGCAATTAAGGCACCTCTATGGAAGGAGGCAAAATATTAGGGGTTGCGGGCATTGTTACAGCGCCCTGCTGCTAAGGCTGTTAGTGAAAAGACGTATACGGGTTTGGTCAGTATCCCGTGTGCTAAGTTCACGCAGGTTGAAACACACTAAGGAAAATTCATTGCTGAGGCGGGTTGTGTAGAGGTGATTGCAATGCGTTGTGGATCCCCCATTCCAAGTATCATTAGCTCCCTGCCCTTTGCGGCCTGCATCATTGAGATGCCGCGCCTCTGTACTTCTGGTTTGCATAACCTGCTTGCCCAACTCTTGCTGTCCAATGTGCCTGTCTTCATTTGTCGTGAGAGTCCTGATGTGAAAGGCACTGCCGCCGCTATGAAAGTCAGGGTTGCTGAGGATATGTATTAGTGTGACATCTCTATTTTCAATTTGTCTATCAGGACCCCATTGTATAATGCGAGTTCTCATCTCTTTTCGATCTGCTCCGCTGCAGCTTTTGATACAAAACTGCCACGTTATGTAGCCTTTACTGAGGGCCATTTGCCCTGTGTGCTGCCTATTAAGATTTGTTCATACCTTTTGAGCCTTGTATCAGCCCCCACACGGGCAGGGAAGTGGTTTCTGCTTGGGACCCTCTTTGTCCATTTCGCACGCATGCTGACTACCAGGTTTTCCAGGGACTGTAATGTTGTTTGCACCCTCTTGGTCGAAGAGTGTGAAATTCCAAATAAATTTGTTCCGTCCCTAAGGGCATCTATTAGCAACATTCACATTTGCTCCCTCAAGGGTGGAATGACGTGTACAATGACTTGAGCTCAGCGTTCTTGTTGATTTTTTGGGTAATTGGTATGTTGAGGGTGATGATGAGGAGGAGGACCGCCAGGCAGATTCACGGCCGGAGGAAAAGACACCAAGGAAGAAAGGCAAAAGTGACAATTCCAAGGCTCTTGAGTCAACTAGCAACACACAGTGCAGACAGCCCACGTTTGCCTCCTCCACTGGCACTATGGCCCCTTCCGGAAAGGGTTTGAATACTTTTGTCAATCATTTTTCACCATCACAGGGTGGCAACACGCAGTCAGAGGCTGTTGCCACTGCCACTGGCGCTGCCACTTCTGCTGCCAAGCCTGCCCCTAATCTAGGACCCAAGAAGCCTCGTGCTTCAGGTCTGCGGAAGCGCAAAAACCTCTCTCAATGGTCTGTATTGTTTATTCGTATAAAGGCTGCCCGAAATTTTGGCCAGCATGTGCCTGTGCACCGTTTGCTATACACGTTTGGATAATTTTTCTACGGCCATTCTGCTGTATTGTTGTATTCAATTGTTGTAACTCAATCATTTGCATCCATTGAATATACTGCATGGCAGAATATTTTGCAATTGTACTGCTCCTATGTTCCTTGCACATGTTTCTTGTTGCAGGTGCCCATTATCCGCGACATTATTTCGTGTTTTCAACGACGTGGCCGAAATTTCGCCCAGCTTCGGCCATTATGCTACATAGAACGTCGGATTTGGATGTTTTTTGAAGAGTTGGCCGAAATTTCGCCCACCTTCAGAAAATTGGGAAATACAATTGGATACCTAGGGGGATGTATTCTTTATGGTTGAATGAGCCCTATTTTTACTTTTCTTTTGGCCAAGGTATGGAGGTGGTTTCTGTGGTAATGTTGGAACCAAGGGGTGCCATCAACAATACCCCCCCACCTCCCCGAACCCACGGGAATGCACTAGTCTGAATGTGAAGTGCAGCTATCTGTATAGCGACCTAGTCGGCTATCAGACATCAGACATCAGACTTTTATGGACCATCACTCCCAACCCCCCCCCCTCCAACACCCTTTCTACCCCCCCCCCCCCGTGTCAGACTTCGCCCCCCCCCCCCCCGTGTCCCCCCCAATATCAGACTTGTCCCATTGTCACCACACCCTTGAGGTGTAGAAGTGGGTTGTGGTCTCGATCCTAGTGTCTGAAACCCAACCAGTGCTTGCAACCCCTTCAATGATGGTACGTGCCCCCCCCCCCCCCCTCCCACCCCACCCCACCCCACCCCATCTCTCTCACTCAAACCGATCGGGGGGCTCATATGTGACTGAAGACAAGTGGGAACAGAATCCTGATGTCTGGCCCAAGCAACCTCACCTGAGCTAATCGGGTCAGTTTTGCTCGTGGGGTGGGTGGGTGGGGGTTCATCGGGTTGAGCCGGAACTGTGGAGAGGGGGGGTAGTGGGTTTCGAGCACGGCACAGCACAGCACGGCACAGCACAGCACATCACAGCACATCACAACATACCACAGCACAGCACGACATACAGCATAGCACAGCATATTACAGCACAACACAGCACAACACAGCCCCTACGGCCGCCCAAGAGAGCCTCGCTCCCTCCCTCCCTCCCCTCCCTCCCTCCCTCCCTCCCTCCCTCCCACCCTGTCATTTTCCTGCTTGTGTGGTTGAGGTTAGGGAGGGTATGCCTGTTTTTCTTTTTCAGGTTTGAACCATGACGATTGATCATATGCCGTTTCTTTATGGGTTGCCGGTGACAGCGTGTCACTGCACTGATCGAACGGTGGACCGTAGTTGCCCCCACATTTGCAAGTTTCTTTGTCCGTTTTTGAACCATGACGAGTGATCATATGCCGTTTCTTTATGAGGTGCCACTAACAGCGTGTCACGGCACTGATCAAATGGTGGACCGTAGTTGCCCCCACATTTGCAAGTTTCTTTGTCCATTTTCGAACCATGGTTAGGGAGGGTATGCCTGTTTTTCTTTTTCAAGTTTGAACGATGACGATTGATCATATGCCGTTTCTTTATGGGTTGCCGCTGATAGCGTGTAATGGTGGATGTGGTAGATCATTGTGGGGTCATGGTGGACCGTAGTTGTCCCCACATTTGCAAGTTTCTTTGTCCGTTTTTGAAACATGACAATTGATCATATGCCGTTTCTTTATGAGGTGCCGGTGACAGCGTGTCACGGCACTGATCGAACGGTGGACCGTAGTTGCCCCCACATTTGCAAGTTTCTTTGTCCGTTTTTGAACCATGACGAGTGATCATATGCCGTTTCTTTATGAGGTGCCACTAACAGCGTGTCACGGCACTGATCAAATGGTGGACCGTAGTTGCCCCCACATTTGCAAGTTTCTTTGTCCATTTTCGAACCATGGTTAGGGAGGGTATGCCTGTTTTTCTTTTTCAAGTTTGAACGATGACGATTGATCATATGCCGTTTCTTTATGGGTTGCCGCTGATAGCGTGTAATGGTGGATGTGGTAGATCATTGTGGGGTCATGGTGGACCGTAGTTGTCCCCACATTTGCAAGTTTCTTTGTCCGTTTTTGAAACATGACAATTGATCATTTGCCGTTTCTTTATGAGGTGCCGGTGACAGCGTGTCACGGCACTGATCGAACGGTGGACCGTAGTTGCCCGCACATTTGCACGTTTCTTTTTCCGTTTTTGAACCATGACGATTGATCATATGCCGTTTCTTTATGAGACCCCCCATATATATGACGGAACCCCATCCGTGAAATATTTGGGGGCTGTAGACCCCCCAAGTATTTGACGGAACCCCATCCGTCAAATATTTTTGGGGTGTACAGCCCCCAAATATTTGACGGAACCCCATCTGTGAAATATTTTGGGGGTCTACACCCCCAAAATATTTCACGGATGTGGTTCCGTGAAATATTTGGGGGGTGTACAGCCCCCAAATATTTGACCGAACCCCATCCGTCAAATATTTTCGGGGTGTATAGCCCCCAAATATTTGACGGAACCCCATCCGTCAAATATTTGGGGGCCGTAGACCCCCCAAATATTTGACGGAACCCCATCCGTGAAATATTTTTGGGGTGTACAGCCCCCAAATATTTGACGGAACCCCATCCGTGAAATATTTTGGGGGTCAACACCCCCAAAATATTTCACGGATGTGGTTCCGTGAAATATTTTAGGGGTGTACAACCCCCAAATATTTGACGGAACCCCATCCGTGAAATATTTTGGGGGTCTACAGCCCCCAAATATTTCACGGATGTGGTTCCGTGAAATATTTTGGGGGTGTACATCCCCAAAATATTTGACGGAACCCCATCCGTCAAATATTTTGGGGGTGTACATCCCCCAAATATTTGACGAAACCCCATCTGTCAAATATTTTGGGGCTGTAGACCCCCAAAATATTTCACGGATGGGGTTCCGTCAAATATTTTGGGGGTCTACAGCCCCCAAATATTTGACGGAACCCCATCCGTCAAATATTTTTGGGGTGTACGCTCCCCACATTTTTGACGGAACCCCATCCGTCAAATATTTGGGGGCTGTACACCCCCCAAATATTTGAAGGAACCCCATCCGTCAAATATTTTGGGGGTGTACAGCCCCCAAAATTTTTGACGAAACCCCATCCGTCAAATATTTTGGGGGTGTACAGCCCCCAAATATTTGACGGAACCCCATCCGTGAAATATATTGGGGTCTACACCACCAAAATATTTCATGGATGTGGTTCCGTCAAATATTTTGGGGGTCTACAGCCCCAAAATATTTGACAGATGGGGTTTCGTCAAATATTTTGGGGGTCTACAGCCCCCAAATATTTGACGGAACCCCATCCGTCAAATATTTTTGGGGTGTACGCTCCCCACATATTTGACGGAACCCCATCCGTCAAATATTTGGGGGCTGTACACCCCCCAAATATTTGACGGAACCCCATCCGTCAAATATTTTGGGGGTGTACAGCCCCCAAAATTTTTGACGAAACCCCATCCGTCAAATATTTTGGGGGTGTACAGCCCCCAAATATTTGACGGAACCCCATCCGTGAAATATATTGGGGTCTACACCACCAAAATATTTCACGGATGTGGTTCCGTGAAATATTTTCGAGGTCTACAGCCCCCAAATTTTTGACGGAACCCCATCCGTCAAATATTTTTGGGCTGTACGCTCCCCACATATTTGACGGAACCCCTTCCGTGAAATATTTGGGGGCTGTAGACCCCCCAAATATTTGACGGAACCCCATCCGTCAAATATTTTGGGGGTGTACAGCCCCCAAAATTTTTGACGGAACCCCATCCGTCAAATATTTTGGGGGTGTACAGCCCCCAAATATTTGACGGAACCCCATCCATCAAATATTTTGGGGTCTACACCACCAAAATATTTCACGGATGTGGTTCCGTCAAATATTTTCGGGGTGTACAACCCCCAAATATTTGACGGAACCCCATCCGTCAAATATTTTGGGGTCTACACCCCCGAAATATTTCACGGATGTGGTTCCGTGAAATATTTGGGGGCTGTAGACCCCCAAAAATTTGACGGAACCCCTTCCGTGAAATATTTTGGGGGTGTACAGCCCCCAAATATTTGACGGAACCCCATCCGTGAAATATTTTGGGGGTGTACAGCCCCGAAATATTCGACGGAACCCCATCCATCAAATATTTTGGGGGTGTACAGCCCCCAAATATTTGACGGAACCCCATCCGTGAAATATTTTGGGGGTCTACACCCCCAAAATATTTCACGGATGCGGTTCCGTGAAATATTTTGGGGGTGTACAGCCCCCAAATATTTGACGGAACCCCATCCGTCAAATATATTGGGGGTGTACAGCCCCCAAATATTTGACGGAACCCCATCCGTGAAATATTTTGGGGTCTACACCACCAAAATATTTCCCGGATGTGGTTCCGTCAAATATTTTCGGGGTCTACAGCCCCAAAATATTTGACGGAACCCCATCCGTCAAATATTTTGGGGGTCTACACCCCCGAAATATTTCACGGATGTGGTTCCGTGAAATATTTGGGGGCTGTAGACCCCGAAATATTTGACGGAACCCCTTCCGTGAAATATTTTGGGGGTGTACAGCCCCCAAATATTTGACCGAACCCCATCCGTGAAATATTTTGGGGGTCTACAGCCCCCAAATATTTGACGGAACCCCATCCGTCAAATATTTTGGGGGTGTACAGCCCCCAAATATTTGACGGAACCCCATCCGTGAAATATTTTGGGGGTCTACACCCCCAAAATATTTCACGGATGTGGTTCCGTGAAATATTTTGGGGGTGTACAGCCCCCAAAAATTTGACGGAAACCCATTCCTCAAATATTTTGGGGGTGTACAGCCCCCAAATATTTGACGGAACCCCATCCGTCAAATATTTTGGGGGTGTACAGCCCCTAAATATTTGACGGAACCCCATCCGTGAAATATTTTGGGGGTCTACACCCCCAAATTATTTCACGGATGTGGTTCCGTCAAATATTTTGGGGGTCTACAGCCCCCAAATATTTGACGGAACCCCATCCGTCAACCTCTTTGGGGTGTACAGCCCCTAAATATTTGACGGAACCCCATCCGTCAAATATTTTGGGGGTCTACAGCCCCCAAATATTTCACGGAACCCCATCTGTGAAATATTTTGGGGGTGTACAGCCCCCAAATATGTGACGGAACCCCATCCGTCAAATATTTTGGGGTTGTACAGCCCCCAAATATTTCACGGAACCCCATCCGTGAAATATTTTGGGGGTCTACACCCCCAAAATATTTCACGGATGTGGTTCCGTGAAATATTTTGGGGGTGTATAGCCCCCAAATATTTGACGGAACCCCATCCGTCAAATATTTTGGCGGTGTACAGCCCCCAAATATTTGACGGAACCCCATCCGTCAAATATTTTGGGGGTGTACAGCCCCCAAATATTTGACGGAACCCCATCCGTGAAATATTTTGGGGGTCTACACCCCCGAAATATGTCACGGATGTGGTTCCGTGAAATATTTTGGGGGTGTACAGCCCCCAAATATTTGACGGAACCCCATCCGTCAAATATTTTGTGGGTCTACAGCCCCCAAATATTTCACGGAACCCCATCCGTCAAATATTTTTGGGGTGTACACTCCCCAAATATTTGACGGAACCCCATCCGTCAAATATTTGGGGGCTGTACACCCCCCAAATATTTGACGGAACCCCTTCCGTCAAATATTTGGGGGCTGTAGACGCCCCAAATATTTGACGGAACCCCATCTGTCAAATATTTTGGGGGTGTACAGCCCCCAAATCCTTAACGGAACCCCATCCGTCAAATATTTTGGGGTTGTACAGCCCCCAAATATTTGACGGAACCCCATCCGTCAAAATTTTTGGGGGTGCACAGCCCCCAAATATTTGACGGAACCCCTTCCGTGATATTTTTTGGGGGCTGTAGACCCCCCAAATATTTGACGGAACCCCATCCGCGAAATATTTTGGGGGTCTACAGCCCCCAAATATTTGACGGAACCCCACCCGTCAAATATTTTGGGGGTGTACAGCCCCCAAATATTTGACGGAACCCCATCCGTGAAATATTTTGGGGGTCTACACCCCCAAAATATTTCACGGATGTGGTTCCGTGAAATATTTTGGGGGTGTACAGCCCCCAAATATTTGACGGAACCCCATCCGTCAAATATTTTGGGGGTGTACAGCTGCCAAATATTTGACGGAACCCCATCCGTCAAATATTTTGGGGGTGTACAGCCCCCAAATATTTGACGGAACCCCATCCGTGAAATATTTTGGGGGTCTACACTGTCAAAATATTTCACGGATGTGGTTCCGTGAAATATTTTGTGGGTGTACAGCCCCCAAATTTTGACGGAACCCGATCCGTCAAATATTTTGGGGATGTACAGCCCCCAAATATTTGACCGAACCCCATCCGTCAAATATTTTTGGGGTGTACACTCCCCAAATATTTGACGGAACCCCATCCGTCAAATATTTTGGGGGTGTACAGCCCCCAAATATTTGACGGAACCCCATCCGTCAAATATTTTGGGGGTGTACAGCCCCCAAATATTTGACGGAACCCCATCCGTGAAATATTTTGGGGGTCTACACCCCCAAAATATTTCACGGATGTGGTTCCGTGAAATATTTTGGGGGTGTACAGCCCCCAAATATTTGACGGAACCCCATCCGTCAAATATTTTGGGGGTGTACAGCCCCCAAATATTTGACGGAACCCCATCCGTCAAATATTTTGGGGGTGTACAGCCCCCAAATATTTGACGGAACCCCATCCTTCAAATATTTTGGGGGTGTACAGCCCCCAAATATTTGACGGAACCCCATCCGTCAAATATTTTGGGGGTGTACACTCCCCAAATATTTGACGGAACCCCATCCGTCAAATATTTTGGGGGTGTACAGCCCCCAAATATTTGACGGAACCCCATCCGGCAAATATTTTGGGGGTGTACAGCCCCCAAATATTTGACGCAACCCCATCCGTGAAATATTTTGGGGGTGTAGACCCCCAAAATATTTCACGGATGAGGTTCCGTCAAATATTTTGGGGGTGTACAGCCCCCAAATATTTGACGGAACCCCATCCTTCAAATATTTTGGGGGTGTACAGCCCGCAAATATTTGACGGAACCCCATCCGTCAAATATTTTGGGGGTGTACACTCCCCAAATATTTGACGGAACCCCATCCGTCAAATATTTTGGGGGTGTACAGCCCCCAAATATTTGACGGAACCCCATCCGTCAAATATTTTGGGGGTGTACAGCCCCCAAATATTTGACGGAACCCCATCCGTGAAATATTTTGGGGGTCTACACCCCCAAAATATTTCACGGATGTGGTTCCGTGAAATATTTTGGGGGTCTACAACCCCCAAATATTTGACGGAACCCCATCTGTGAAATATTTTGGGGGTGTACAGCCCCCAAATATTTGACGGAACCCCATCCGTCAAATATTTTGGGGGTGTACAGCCCCTAAATATTTGACGGAACCCCATCCGTGAAATATTTCGGGGTCTACACCCACAAATTATTTCACGGTTGTGGTTCCGTCAAATATTTTGGGGATGTACAGCCCCCAAATATTTGACGGAACCCCATCCGTCAAATATTTTTGGGGTGTACAGCCCCCAAATATTTGACGGAACCCCATCCGCGAAATATTTTGGGGGTCTACAGCCCCCAAATATTTGACGGAACCCCACCCGTCAAATATTTTGGGGGTGTACAGCCCCCAAATATTTGACGGAACCCCATCCGTGAAATATTTTGGGGGTCTACACCCCCAAAATATTTCACGGATGTGGTTCCGTGAAATATTTTGGGGGTGTACAGCCCCCAAATATTTGACGGAACCCCATCCGTCAAATATTTTGGGGGTGTACAGCTGCCAAATATTTGACGGAACCCCATCCGTCAAATATTTTGGGGGTGTACAGCCCCCAAATATTTGACGGAACCCCATCCGTGAAATATTTTGGGGGTCTACACTGTCAAAATATTTCACGGATGTGGTTCCGTGAAATATTTTGTGGGTGTACAGCCCCCAAATTTTGACGGAACCCGATCCGTCAAATATTTTGGGGATGTACAGCCCCCAAATATTTGACCGAACCCCATCCGTCAAATATTTTTGGGGTGTACACTCCCCAAATATTTGACGGAACCCCATCCGTCAAATATTTTGGGGGTGTACAGCCCCCAAATATTTGACGGAACCCCATCCGTCAAATATTTTGGGGGTGTACAGCCCCCAAATATTTGACGGAACCCCATCCGTGAAATATTTTGGGGGTCTACACCCCCAAAATATTTCACGGATGTGGTTCCGTGAAATATTTTGGGGGTGTACAGCCCCCAAATATTTGACGGAACCCCATCCGTCAAATATTTTGGGGGTGTACAGCCCCCAAATATTTGACGGAACCCCATCCGTCAAATATTTTGGGGGTGTACAGCCCCCAAATATTTGACGGAACCCCATCCTTCAAATATTTTGGGGGTGTACAGCCCCCAAATATTTGACGGAACCCCATCCGTCAAATATTTTGGGGGTGTACACTCCCCAAATATTTGACGGAACCCCATCCGTCAAATATTTTGGGGGTGTACAGCCCCCAAATATTTGACGGAACCCCATCCGGCAAATATTTTGGGGGTGTACAGCCCCCAAATATTTGACGCAACCCCATCCGTGAAATATTTTGGGGGTGTAGACCCCCAAAATATTTCACGGATGAGGTTCCGTCAAATATTTTGGGGGTGTACAGCCCCCAAATATTTGACGGAACCCCATCGTTCAAATATTTTGGGGGTGTACAGCCCGCAAATATTTGACGGAACCCCATCCGTCAAATATTTTGGGGGTGTACACTCCCCAAATATTTGACGGAACCCCATCCGTCAAATATTTTGGGGGTGTACAGCCCCCAAATATTTGACGGAACCCCATCCGTCAAATATTTTGGGGGTGTACAGCCCCCAAATAATTGACGGAACCCCATCCGTGAAATATTTTGGGGGTCTACACCCCCAAAATATTTCACGGATGTGGTTCCGTGAAATATTTTGGGGGTCTACAACCCCCAAATATTTGACGGAACCCCATCTGTGAAATATTTTGGGGGTGTACAGCCCCCAAATATTTGACGGAACCCCATCCGTCAAATATTTTGGGGGTGTACAGCCCCTAAATATTTGACGGAACCCCATCCGTGAAATATTTCGGGGTCTACACCCACAAATTATTTCACGGTTGTGGTTCCGTCAAATATTTTGGGGATGTACAGCCCCCAAATATTTGACGGAACCCCATCCGTCAAATATTTTTGGGGTGTACAGCCCCCAAATATTTGACGGAACCCCATCCGTGAAATATTTGGGGGGTCTACACCCCCGAAATATTTCACGGATGTGGTTCCGTGAAACATTTTTGGGGTGTACAGCCCCCAAATATTTGACGGAACCCCATCCTTCAAATATTTTGGGGGTGTACAGCCCCCAAATATTTGACGGAACCCCATCCGTCAAATATTTTGGGGGTCTACACCACCGAAATATTTCACGGATGTGGTTCCGTGAAATATTTGGGGGCTGTAGACCCCCCAAATATTTGACCGAACCCCATCCGTGAAATATTTGGGGGCTGTAGACCCCCCAAATATTTGACGGAACCCCATCTGTCAAATATTTTGGGGGTTTACAGCCCCCAAATATTTCACGGAACCCCATCCGTAAAATATTTTGGGGTTGTACAGCCCCCAAATATTTGACGGAACCGCATCCGTGAAATATTTTGGGGGTCTACACCCCCAAAATATTTCACGGATGTGGTTCCGTGAAATATTTTGGGGGTCTACAGCCCCCAAATATTTGACGGAACCCCATCCGTCAAATATTTTGGGGGTGTACAGCCCCCAAATATTTGACGGGACCCCATCCGTCAAATATTTTGGGGGTGTACAGCCCCCAAATATTTGACGGAATCCCATTTGTCAAATATTTGAGGGCTGTAGACCCCCCAAATATTTGACGGAACCCCATCCGTCAAATTTTTTGGGGGTGTACAGCCTCCAAATATCCGACGGAACCCCATCCGTCAAATATTTTGGGGGCTGTAGACCCCCCAAATATTTGACGGAACCCCTTCCGTGAAATATTTGGGGGCTGTGAACCCCCGAATAATTTGACGGAACCCCTTCCGTGAAATATTTGGGGGCTGTAGACCCCCAAAATATTTGACGGAACCAAATCCGTCAAATATTTTGGGGGTCTACACCCCCGAAATATTTCACGGATGTGGTTCCGTGAAATATTTGGGGGCTGTGAACCCCCGAATAATTTGACGGAACCCCTTCCGTGAAATATTTGGGGGCTGTAGACCCCCAAAATATTTGACGGAACCAAATCCGTCAAATATTTTGGGGGTCTACACCCCCGAAATATTTCACGGATGTGGTTCCGTGAAATATTTGGGGGCTGTAGACCCCCCAATATTTGACGGAACCCCTTCCGTGAAATATTTGGGGGCTGTAGACCCCCCAAAACATTTGACGGAACCCCATCCGTCAAATATTTTGGGGGTGTACAGCCCCCAAATATTTGACGGAACCCCATCAGTCAATTATTATTGGGGTGTACAGCCCCCAAATATTTGACGGAACCCCATCCGTCAAATATTTTGGGGGTCTACACCCCCGAAATATTTTTCAGAACGTGGTTCCGTGAAATATTTCGGGGCTGTAGACCCCCCAAATATTTGACCGAACCCCATCCGTGAAATATTTTGGGGGTTTACAGCCCCCAAATATTTGACGGAACCCCTTCCGTGAAATATTTGGGGGCTGTAGACCCCCCAAATATTTGACGGAACCCCATCCGCGAAATATTTTGGGGGTCTACAGCCCCCAAATATTTGACGGAACCCCACCCGTCAAATATTTTGGGGGTGTACAGCCCCCAAATATTTGACGGAACCCCATCCGTGAAATATTTTGGGGGTCTACACCCCCAAAATATTTCACGGATGTGGTTCCGTGAAATATTTTGGGGGTGTACAGCCCCCAAATATTTGACGGAACCCCATTCGTCAAATATTTTGGGGGTGTACAGCCCCCAAATATTTGACGGAACCCCATCCGTCAAATATTTTGGGGGTGTACAGCCCCCAAATATTTGACGGAACCCCATCCGTGAAATATTTTGGGGGTCTACACTGCCAAAATATTTCACGGATGTGGTTCCGTGAAATATTTTGTGGGTGTACAGCCCCCAAATATTTGACGGAACCTGATCCGTCAAATATTTTGGGGATGTACACTCCCCAAATATTTGACCGAACCCCATCCGTCAAATATTTTTGGGGTGTACACTCCCCAAATATTTGACGGAACCCCATCCGTCAAATATTTTGGGGGTGTACAGCCCCCAAATATTTGACGGAACCCCATCCGTGAAATATTTCGGGGGTCTACACCCACAAATTATTTCACGGATGTGGTTCCGTCAAATATTTTGGGGGTGTAAAGCCCCCAAATATTTGACGGAACCCCATCCGTCAAATATTTTTGGGGTGTACAGCCCCCAAATATTTGACGGAACCCCATCCGTGAAATATTTTGGGGGTCTACACCCCCGAAATATTTCACCGATGTGGTTCCGTGAAACATTTTTGGGGTGTACAGCCCCCAAATATTTGACGGAACCCCATCCTTCAAATATTTTGGGGGTGTACAGCCCCCAAATATTTGACGGAACCCCATCCGTCAAATATTTTGGGGGTCTACACCACCGAAATATTTCACGGATGTGGTTCCGTGAAATATTTGGGGGCTGTAGACCCCCCAGATATTTGACAGAACCCCTTCCGTGAAATATTTGGGGGCTGTAGACCCCCCAAATATTTGACGGAACCCCATCCGTCAAATATTTTGGGGGTTTACAGCCCCCAAATATTTCACGGAACCCCATCCGTAAAATATTTTGGGGTTGTACAGCCCCCAAATATTTGACGGAACCCCATCCGTGAAATATTTTGGGGGTCTACACCCCCAAAATATTTCACGGATATGGTTCCGTGAAATATTTTGGGGGTGTACAGCCCCCAAATATTTGACGGAACCCCATCCGTCAAATATTTTGGGGGTGTACAGCCCCCAAATATTTGACGCAACCCCATCCGTGAAATATTTTGGGGGTGTAGACCCCCAAAATATTTCACGGATGGGGTTCCGTCAAATATTTTGGGGGTGTACAGCCCCCAAATATTTGACGGAATCCCATTTGTCAAATATTTGGGGGCTGTACACCCCCCAAATATTTGACCGAACCCCTCCTGTGAAATATTTGAGGGCTGTAGACCCCCCAAATATTTGACGGAACCCCATCCGTCAAATTTTTTGGGGGCTGTAGACCCCCCAAATATTTGACGGAACCCGTTCCGTGAAATATTTGGGGGCTGTAGACCCCCAAAATATTCCACGGATGTGGTTCCGTGAAATATTTGGGGGCTGTGAACCCCCGAATAATTTGACGGAACCCCTTCCGTGAAATATTTGGGGGCTGTAGACCCCCAAAATATTTGACGGAACCAAATCCGGGGAATATTTTGGGGGTGTAGACAGCCCCCAAATATTTGACGGAACCCCGTCCGTCAAATATTTGGGGGGTCTACACCCCCGAAATATTTCACGGATGTGGTTCCGTGAAATATTTGGGGGCTGTAGACCCCCCAATATTTGACGGAACCCCTTCCGTGAAATATTTGCGGGCTGTAGACCCCCCAAAACATTTGACGGAACCCCATCCGTCAAATATTTTGGGGGTTCACAGCCCCCAAATATTTGACGGAACCCCATCAGTCAATTATTATTGGGGTGTACAGCCCCCAAATATTTGACGGAACCCCATCCGTCAAATATTTTGGGGGTCTACACCCCCGAAATATTTTTAAGAACGTGGTTCCGTGAAACATTTCAGGGCTGTAGACCCCCCAAATATTTGACGGAACCCCATCCGTGAAATATTTTGGGGGTTTACAGCCCCCAAATATTTGACGAAACCCCATCCGTCAAATATTTTGGGGGTCTACAGCCCCCAAATAGTTGACGGAACCCCATCCGTCAAATATTTTGGGGGTGTACAGCCCCCAAATATTTGACGGAACCCCATCCGTGAAATAATTTGGGGGTGTAGACCCCCCAAATATTTGACGGAACCCCATCCGTCAAATATTTGGGGGCTGTACACCCCCAAAATATTTCACGGAACCACATCCGTGAAATATTTTGGGGGTGTACAGCCCTCAAATATTTGACGGAACCCCATCCGTCGAATATTTTGGGGGTCTACAGCCCCCAAATATTTGACGGAACCCCATCCGTCAAATATTTTGGGGGTGTAGACCCCCCAAATATTTGACGGAACCCCATCCGTCAAATATTTTGGGGGTCTACACCCCCGAAATATTTCACGGATGTGGTTCCGTGAAATATCTGGGGGCCGTAGACCCCCCAAATATTTAACGGAACCCCTTCCGTGAAATATTTGGGGGCTGTAGACCCCCCAAACATTTGACGGAACCCCATCCGTCAAATATTTTGGGGGTGTACAGCCCCCAAATATTCGACGGAACCCCATCAGTCAATTATTATTGGGGTGTACAGCCCCCAAATATTTGACGGAACCCCATCCGTCAAATATTTTGGGGGTCTACACCCCCGAAATGTTTTTAAGAACGTGGTTCCGTGAAATATTTCAGGGCTGTAGACCCCCCAAATATTTGACGGAACCCCATCCGTGAAATATTTTGGGGGTCTACAGCCCCCAAAATATTTGACGGAACCCCATCCGTCAAATATTTTGGGGGTCTACAGCCCCCAAATAGTTGACGGAACCCCATCCGTCAAATATTTTGGGGGTGTACAGCCCCCAAATATTTGACGGAACCCCATCCGTGAAATATTTTGGGAATGTAGACCCCCCAAATATTTGACGGAACCCCATCCGTCAAATATTTGGGGGCTGTACACCCCCAAAATATTTCACGGAACCACATCCGTGAAATATTTTGGGGGTGTACAGCCCTCAAATATTTGACGGAACCCCATCCGTTGAATATTTTGGGGGTCTACAGCCCCCAAATATTTGACGGAACCCCATCCGTCAAATATTTTGGGGGTGTAGACCCCCCAAATATTTGACGGAACCCCATCTGTCAAATATTTCTGGGGTGTACAGCCCCCAAATATTTGACGGAACCCCATCCGGGGCCTATGGGGACCTTTGAGGGCCTGTGGGGGCCTATGGGGCCCTATGGGGGCCTATGGGGCTCTATGGGGACCTATGGGGGCCTATGGGCGCCTATGGGGACCTATGGGGACCTTTGGCGACCTTTGGGGACCTATGGGGGCCTATGGGGACCTATGGGGGCCTATGGGGACCTATAGGGGCCTATGGGGGTCTATGGGGACCTATGGTGGCCTGTGGGGGTCTATGGGGACCTATGGGGGCCCATTGGCACCTTTGGGGACCTATGGGGACCTATGGGGGCCAATGGGGGCCTATGGGGGCCTATGGGGGCCTATGGGGACCTTTGGGGGCCTATGGGGACCTTTGGGGGCCTATGGGGGCCAATGGGGGTCTATGGGGCTCTATGGGGGCCTATGGGGACCTTTGGGGGCCTAAGGGGACCTATGGGGGCACGTGGGGACCTATGGGGACCAATGGGGTCTTATGGGGACCTATGGGGGTCTATGGCAACCTATGGGGACCTATAGGGGCCCATGGGGACTTTTGGGGGCCTATGGGGACCTATGGTGGCCTGTGGGGGTCTATGGGGACCTATGGGGGCCCATTGGCACCTTTGGGGACCTATGGGGACCTATGGTGGCCAATGGGGGCCTATGGGGGCCTATGGGGGCCTATGGGGACCTATAGGGGCCTATGGGGACCTTTGGGGGCCTATGGGGACCTTTGGGGGCCTATGGGGGCCAATGGGGGCCTATGGGGCTCTATGGGGGCCTATGGGGGCCTATGGGGGCACGTGGGGACCTATGGGGACCAATGGGGTCCTATGGGGACCTATGGGGGTCTATGGCGACCTATGGGGACCTATAGGGGCCTATGGGGACTTTTGGGGGCCTATGGGGACCTTTGGGGGCCTATGGGGGCACGTGGGGACCTATGGGGACCTATGGGGGCCTATGGGGACCAATGGGGGCCTATGGGGGTCTATGGGGACCTATGGGGGCCTATGGGGGCCTATGGCGGCCTATGGTGGCCTATGGGGGTCTATGGGGAACTATGGGGGCCTATTGGCACCTTTGGGGACCTATGGGGGCCAAGGGGCGCCTATGGGGGCCTATGGGGGCCTATGGGGATCTATAGGGGCCTATGGGGACCTTTGGGGGCCTATGGGGTCTTTTGGGGGCCTATGGGGGTTCTACGGGGGCCTATGGGGGCCTATGGGGGCCTATGGGGCTCTATGGGGACCTATGGGGGCCTATGGCGGCCTATGGGGACCTATAGGGGCCTATGGGGACCTTTGGGGGCCTATGGGGACCTTTGGGGGCCTTTGGGGGCCTATGGGGACCTTTGGGGGCCTATGGGGACCTATGGGGACCTATGGGGGCCTATGGCGGCCTATGGGGACCTGTAGGGGCCTATGGGGACCTTTGGGGGCCTATGGGGACCTTTGGGGGCCGATGGGGGTCTATGGGGACCTATGGTGGCCTATGGGGGTCTATGGGGACCTATGGGGGCCTATTGGCACCTTTGGGGACCTATGGGGACCTATGCGGGCCTATGGGGGCCTATGGGGGCCTATGGGGGCCTATGGGGACCTATAGGGGCCTATGGGGACCTTTGGGGGCCTATGGGGATCTTTGGTGGCCTATGGGGGCCTATGGGGGCCTATGGGGCTCTATGGGGACCTTTGGGGGCCTATGGGGGCCTATGGGGACCTATGGGGGCTCTATGGGGCCCTATGGGGCTCTATGGGGGCCTATGGGGACCTTTGGGGGCCTATGGGGGCCTATGGGGGCACGTGGGCACCTATGGGGACCTATGGGGGCCTATGGGGACCTATGGGGGCCTATGGGGCCCTATGGGGGTCTATGGGGACCTATGGGGGCCTATGGGGGCCTATGGGGGCCTACGGGGGCCTATGGAGGCCTATGGGGGCCTATGGGGATCTATAGGGGCCTATGGGGACCTTTGGGGGCCTATGGGGACCTTTGGGGGCCTATGGGGGCCTATGGGGCTCTATGGGGACCTATGGGGGCCTATGGCGGCCTACGGGGACCTATAGGGGCCTATGGGGACTTTTGGGGGCCTATGGGGACCTTTGGGGGCCTATGGGGGCACGTGGGGACCTATGGGGACCTATGGGGGCCTATGGGGACCAATGGGGGCCTATGGGGACCAATGGGGGCCTATGGGGACCTTTGGGGGTCTATGGGGACCTATGGGGACCCATCGGGGCCTATGGCGGCCTATGGGGACCTATAGGGGCCTATGGGGACTTTTGGGGGCCTATGGGGACCTTTGGGGGCCTATGGGGGCACGTGGGGACCTATGGGGACCTATGGGGACCTATGGGGGCCTATGGGGACCAATGGGGGCCTATGGGGGCCTATGGGGGCCTATGGGGGCCTATGGGGGCCTATGGGGACCTATGGGGGCCTATGGGGGTCTATGGGGAACTATGGGTGCCTATTGGCACCTTTGGGGACCTATGGGGGCCAAGGGGCGCCTATGGGGGCCTTTGGAGGCCTATGGGGATCTATAGGGTCCTATGGGGACCTTTGGGGGCCTCTGGGGACCTTTGGGGGCCTTTGGGGGCTTATGGCGGCCTATGGGGACCTATAGGGGTCTATGGGGACCTATAGGGGCCTATGGGGACCTTTGGGGGCCTATGGGGACCTTTGGGGGCCTATGGGGGCCGATGGGGGCCTATGGGGGCCTATGGGGACCTTTGGGGACGTATGGGGGCCTATGGGGACCTATGGGGGCCTATGGGGACCCTTGGGGGCCTATGGGGACCTTTGGGGGCCTACGGGGGCCTATGGGGGCCTATGGGGACCTATGGGGCATGTGGGGACCCATGGGGACCTGTGGGGGCTTGTGGGGACCTATGCGGGCCTATGGCGGCCTATGGGGGTCTATGCGGACCAATGGGGACCTATGGGGACCTATGGGGACCTATGGGAGCTTGTGTGGACCTTTGGGGGCCTATGGGGGCCATTGGGACCTATGGGGACCTATGGGGACCTATGGGGACCTTTTGGGGGCCTATGGGGGCCTATGGGGGCCTATGGGGCTCTATGGGGACCTATGGGGGCCTTTGGGGACCAATGGGGGCCTATGGGGACCTTTGGGGACCCTTGGGGACCTTTGGGGACTTGTGGGGGTCTATGGGGACCTATGGGGTTCTATGGGGGCCTATGGGGACCTATGGGGGCCTATGGGGGCCCATGGGGTTCTACGGGGACCTTTGGGGACCTATGGGGACCTTTGGGCACCTATGGGGGCCCATTGGCACCTTTGGGGACCTATGGGCACCTATGGGGATGGGGGCCGATGGGGACTCATCGACATCTAGGGGGACCTATGGGGGCCTATGGGGGCCTATGGGGACCTTTGGGGGTCTATGGGGACCTATTGGGGCCTATGGGGGCCTATGGGCACCTTTTGGGGGCCTATGGGGGCCTATTGGGGCCTATGGGGGCCTATGGGGGTCTATGGGGACCGATGGGGGCCTATTGGCACCATTGGGGACCTATGGGGGCCTATGGGGACCTTTGGGGGCCTGTGGGCGCCTATGGGGGCCTATGAGGGCCTATGGGGGCCTATTGGCACCTTTGGGGACCTATGGGCATCTTTGGGCACCTTTGGGGGTCTATGGGGACTTTTGGGGACCTATGGGGACCTTTGGGCACCTTTGGGGACCTATGGGGGTCTATGGGGACCTATCGGGACCTATGGGGGTCTATGGGGACCTATGGGGGCCTATGGGGGTCTACGGGGACCTTTGGGGACCTATGGGGACCTTTGGGCACCTTTGGGGACCTATGGGCACCTATGGGGATGGGGGCTGATGGGGACTCATCGGCATCTAGGGGGACCTATGGGGGCCTATGGGGGCCTAGGGGGGCCTATGGGGGCCTATGGGGACCTTTGGGGGTCTATGGGGACCTATTGGGGCCTATGGGGGCCTATGGGCACCTTTGGGGGTCTATGGGGGCCTATGGGGACCTATGGGGACCTATGGGGGCTTGTGGAGGCCTATGGGGGCGTGTGGGGACCTTTGGGGACCTATGGCCACCTTTGGAGACTTATGGGGACCTATGGGGGCCGATGGGGACTCATTGGCATCTAGGGGGACCTTTGGGGACCTATGGGCACCTCTGGGGACCCATGGGCACCTTTGGGGGCCTATGGGGGCCTATGGGGCCCTATGGGGACCTATTGGCACCTTTGGGGACCTATGGGCACCTTTGGGGGCCCATGGGGGCCTATGGGGGCCTATGGGCACCTTTTTGTTTGCCACTTTCCTTGCTCACACATTTTCCCCATTTTCCCATTTTGGTGTTCAAAGTCTTTTTTACTTTTGTATTGCCATGTTTCTGATTGTCCAAGGTGGTTCCCCAATGATTTTTCAATTGTGTCCTCCCTTTTTGTTTTTTTCATTTGGGGGGGGGGGTTGATTTAGATTTAGGCATAGTTTCTCCCAATTTCCTCTGGGCATTAGACCCCTAGACCCACCTCCAGTAGATAAGAATATCAGACATCTTCTTGGACAGACCGCACACACAACATCCCTTATCAGACATCAGACATCAGACTTTATACACATAGCTGGTGAAGTGCTCCCCATTATATTGTGATTGGGGGCCTGCATATGAAAATCCGGTGTGTGAGTGGAAATATTGACATACATTGGACATATGTACCTTGATTCTACATATTGCCACTTGGGGGCGGGGGCACACCCAAAATAACACGACTTTTTACATAGTTTTCTTCTCAGTGCAACATGGACTTCGGTGGGCCATAGCACCAAGGTGGGGGCGGGTAGGTTATGAAGTCCAGGCCTTTGGACCACAAATGGCTCAAAACCATGGTTTTCCAAAAATTATCCTAGTCCCATTTTGTTGCCCAAACGGATGAATACAGGTCATTTTGAGCCCCCTTGGAGATAGTCTCATCCACTTTCCAGTCCGTACCTCATTTCTTGTTGAAGTCTCCTAGACGATGTTCCTTCCCGCACTAGCTCGATCCCAATATTCAAACCTCGTTAGCGTGTGCAATGCGTTTAGGGGGTGCGGTCCTGGTTGCACCCTGGTTCCACCCTAGCTCAATCCTGGTTCCACCAAAATTTTGGCTAAATCCAACGCACCGCGATGGAGACGTGGTTTTTGCCCATTTCACGCGTGCCTGATGCTTGCTTGCCGCTTGCTTGCTTGCTGCTTGCTTGCCACACCCCTTGGGTCCATCTTAGACACTCAAGAAGGTTATAAAACCATGACTAGTTTCACCAGCTCAGTGACCCTAACCATAACCCCGAACCCAACCCTGCCTATCGGTGTGAGGGACAACCACACAAACTGTGAGCCGGAAACTCAACATTGGTTGCCGGGAATGGGCTTCGCAAGTGCCGGACCTCCATTTCGAAATTCTGCAATTTAGGGCCAAAATAACCCTTTTTTTTGGCCAAAACCGCCCTAGAACTTGCTAACAACGGCCACATGAAGGGAAAGAGTGGCTACGCTACACATGCAGCTAGACTTCCACGTGCCGAAGGGCCCTCTAGGACCCTCTAACTCCACAATATGTCCGCGAACCGCCCCAAAAAGGCCCCCGAAAGTGGCAGAATTTGTGCACCTTGGCGGCCCACAGCCCCAAACCAAAAACGGACCATATCTCCGGCGACGTGGCCCAAAACGCAATTTGGAGCGCACCTGATCCACCCGCAACCAGCCTATTTTGGTCGTTTTCCACCCCTCAAAATTGCCCTAATTGACGCCTACACACACCCCCGTACCTATAGGCCCAATGGGCCGCGGCAAGTTGGAAGAGGTAGCCCAAAGAGGTGGGTGCCAAAATGGGTCCTGAAGGCCCACAAGGTCCACCGGGTGCAAAAAAGTGATCTTGTCCAACAATGATCGTGGACCGCATGTAAACCTAAAATCCCAAAATGCCTTGAAAATGGGGTGTTTTGGGACAAAAAATGGATCAAAAATGGGTCAAAAACGGGGTTTTCCAAAAAGGATCCTAGACTAGTTGGGGTGCCTAAACCAGCAAAATGAGGCCATTTTGAGCCCATTGCAGGCCATTTTTAACCTCCAAAGTCACAAAATGCCTTGACAATGGGCCATTTTTCGACCAAAAATGGCTCAACAATGTGGTTTTCCAAAAATGATCCAAGACCATTTGGGGTGCACAAACAAGTGAAATGAGCCCTTTTTGAGCCCATTGCAAGCCGTAGCGGCCCCTCTAAAGTCATAAAATGCCTTCAAAATGGGCTTGTTTGGGACCGAAAAACAATCATAAATGGATCAAAGATGTGTTCTTCCAAAGATACTTTGGGACTTTTTGGGGTGCACAAACAAGTGAAATCAGCCCATTTTGAGCCCATGAACAACTTTTGGCCCCTCTCAAGGCTGAAACGGCCCTGAAAATGGACCAATTTGGGACAACAAATGGCTCAAAAACGGGTCAAAACCATGGTTTTCCAAAAATGATCCTATTCCAATTTTGGTCCCCAAACGGATAAATACAGCTCAATTTGAGTCCCTTGTGAGCCGCTCTCATCCACTTTCTAGTGCGTACCTCATTTGTCGTTGAAGTCTCCTAGACGATGGTCCTTCCCGCACTAGCTCGGTGCCAACATTTATTTCTAGGTAGGGTTGGGTTTTGGGCTACGGTTAGGGTCACCGAGATGGTGGAACCAGTCTTTGTTTTATAGCCCGCTTTAGTGTCGAGGAACGACCTAATAGGTTTGGCAAGCAGCAGGTGAATAAGCACCAAGCAAGCACGCATGAAACGGGCACAAATCGCAAGTCCATCGTGATACTTTGAACTCGGCCAAAATTTTGGCATCCGTTGTGAGGGACAGCCACACAAAGTATGAGCCCAGGAACTCAACGGTGGCGGCCGCGAATGGGCATCTCAAGTGCTGGACCTCCATTTCAAAATTTTGCAATTTAGGGCCAAATTCACCGTTTTTTTTTTTTTTGCCAAAACCAGCCTAGGGCCCGCTAACAACGGCCAAATGAAGGGAAATAGTGGCTACGCTACACATGCAGCTGGACCTCCATGTGCCGTAGGGCCCTCTAGGGCCCTCTAACTCCACAATATGTCCGCGAACCGCCCCCAAAAGGCCCCCGAAAGGACCAAAATTTGTGCACCTTGGCAGCCCACAGCCCCAAACAAAAAACAGACCATATCTTGGGCTACGTGGCCCACAACGCACTTTTGATCGCACCTTATCCACCCGCAACCACCCACTTTTGGTGGTTTTCCACCCATCAAAATTGCCCTAACCGACGCCTAGACCCTAGTACCTAGGCCCAACGGGCCGCGGCAGGCTGCAAGAGGTAGCCCAAAGAGGTGTGTGCCAAAATGGGTCCACAAAGTCCACTAGGTGCAAAAAAAATGACCCTTTTCAACAATGATCATGGACCACATGGAATGCCACAACAAGTATTTTTGGCACATTTGGAGCTCGTGGTGGCCTGTTTTGGCCCTCCTAAAATCCCAAAATGCCTTGAAAATGGGCTTTTTTTGGGAAAAAAAATGGGTCAACAATGTGTCCAAAATGTGTTTTTCCAAAAATGATCCAAGACCATTTGGGGTGCCTAAACAAGTGAAATGAGCCCTTTTTGAGCCCATTGCTATCCATTTGGGCCCCTCCAAAGTCATAAATGCCTTCAAAATGGGATGTTTTGGGACCAAAAATCAAACGAAAATGGATCAATAATGTGTTTTTCCAAAGATACTTTGGGACTATTTGGGGTGCACAAACAAGTGGAATGAGCCCATGTTGAGCAATTTTGGCCCCTCTCAAGGCCGAAAGGGCCTTGAAAATGGGCCAATTTGGGACCACAAATGGCTTAAAAAAACGGGTCAAAACCATGGTTTTTCAAAAATGATCCTCTTCCAGTTGTGGTGTCCAAACGGATGAATACGGCTCATTTTGAGCCCCTTTTGAGCCGCTCTCATCCACTTTTCGATGCGTACCTCATTTATCGTTGAACTCTCCTAGACGATGTTCCTTCCCGCACCAACTGGGTCCCAATATTCATTTGTCATCAGGGTTGGGTTTGGGGCTATTGTTAGGGTCACCGAGTTGGTCGAACCAGTCTTGGTTTTATAGCCCTGTGTAGTGTCTAGGGTGGTCCTAATAGCTTTGGCAAGCAAGCAAGCAAGCAAGCAGCAAGCAAGCACGCACGAAATGGGCAGAAATCAAAGCTCCATCGTGATGCTTCGGATTCGGCCAAAATTTTGGTGGATGCTACGTATGGGTGTGAGGGACAACCACACAAAGTATGAACTAGAGAATCAACGGTGGCGGCCGCGAACGGGCATTGCAAGTGCCAGACCGCCATTTCAAAATCTGCAATTTAGAGTCAAAATTAGCCTTTCTTTGCCCAAAACTGCCCTAGAACCTGCTGAAAACGGCCAAATGAAGGGAAATAGTGGCTACTCTACACATGCAGCCAGACTTCCACGTGCTGAAGGGCCCTCTAGGGCCCTCTAACTCCACAATATGTCCGCGAACCGCCCCCAAAAGGCCCCCGAAAGCACCAAAATTTGTGCACTTTGGCCGCCAATAGCCCCAAGCAAAATTTTCAAAAATGATCCTCTTCCAGTTGTGGTGTCCAAACGGATGAATACGGCTCATTTTGAGCCCCTTTTGAGCCGCTCTCATCCACTTTCCGATGCGTACCTCATTTATCGTTGAAGTCTCCTAGACAATGTTCCTTCGCGCACTAGCTCGGTCCCAATATTCATTTCTCGTCAGGGTTTACTTTGGGGTTATGGTTAGGGTCACCGAGCTGGTGGAACCAGTCTTGGTTTTGTAACCCTCTTTAGTGTCTAGGGTGGACCTAATTGGTTTGGCAAGCAAGCACGCACGAAATGGGAAGAAATCATAGCTCCCTCGTGATGCTTTGGATTCGGCCAAAATTTTGGTGGATGCTACCTATGGTTGTGAGGGACAACCACACAAAGTATGAGCCGGAAACTCAATACTGGTGGCCACGAACAGGCGTCGCAAGTGCCGGACTGCCATTTATGGCTAAATTCACCCTTTTTTTTTGGCCAAAACCGCCCTAGAACCTGATAACAACGGCCAAATGAAAGGAAATAGTGGCTACTCTACACATGCAGCTAGACTTCCACGTGCCGAAGGGCCCTCTAGGGCCCTCTAACTCCACAATATGTCCGCGAACCGCCCCAAAAAGGCCCCCGAAAGCACCAAAATTTGTGCAGCTTGGCCGCCGATAGCCCGAAACGAAAAAAACCATTTCTCCGGCCATGTGGCTCAAAGCACTATTTCCAACGCACCTGATCCACCCGCAACCACCCACTTTTGGTGGTTTTCCACCCATCAAAATTGCCCTAACCGACGCCTAGACCCCCGTACCTAGGCCCAATGGGCCGCGGCAAGCTATAAGAGGTAGCCCAAAGAGGTGTGTGCCAAAATGGGTCCACAAAGTCCACTAGGTGCAAAAAAATGACTTTTGTCAACAATCATCATGGACCACATGGAATGCCACAACAAGTATTTTTGGCACATTTGGAGCTTATGGTAGCCCGTTTTGGCCCTCCTAAAATCCCAAAATGCCTTGAAAATGGGCTATTTTGGGACACAAAAATGCGTCAACGATGCGTCTAAAATGTGTTTTTCCAAAAATGATCCAAGACCATTTGGTGTGCACAAACAAGTGAAATGAGCCCTTTTTGAGCCCATTGCAAGCCATTTGGGCCCCTCCAAAGTCATAAATGCCTTCACAATGGGATGTTTTGGGACGAAAAATCAGAGTCATAAATGGATCAATAATGTGTTTTTCCAAAGATACTTTTGGACTATTTGGGGTGCACAAACAAGTCAAATGAGCCCATTTTGAGCCCATGAACAAATTTTGGCCCCTCTCAAGGCCGAAAGGGCCTTGAAAATGGGCCAATTTGGGACCACAAATGGCTCAAAAACGGGTCAAAACTATGGTTTTCCAAAAATGATCCTCTTCCAGTTGTGGTGTCCAAACGGATGAATACAGCTCATTTTGAGCCCCTTTTGAGCCGCTCTCATCCACTTTCCGATGCGTACCTGATTTATCGTTGAAGTCTCCTAGACGATGTTCCTTCCCCCACCAGCTCGGTCCCAATATTCAATCCTGGTTAGGGTGTGCAATACGTTCAGGGGTTGCGGTCACTTTTAGGGGGGAGGGCTTGATGGATTAAGCTGTACACTCGGCCAGCGGATGAGGCCAGCCAGATGTACGGCCGTATACCCCGCCGGCCCGCTGGCTGGCCGAATGTGTGAACTAAAACTCGGCTTGCCAGCCAAATTTTAGCTGAGCCGAAATGTACGCTGAGCCGAAATGTACACCGAGGTCCATGTCCAGTTTGCAGTGGTGAGCTTGGACCGGTCTTGAGGCTCGCCCAGGGAAATATGACAAGCCTGCTTTGCGCATTGACTGTGAGACAGCTGGTGTGCACAAAAAGTCCCACCAATTTCTTAATCGAATCGTGATGCAGGCAGTAGGAACTCGGTGGGTGATCCCCGCTTCAGTGTCAAGGGAACAGCGGTGCACACAAATGATACGTTCTGAAAGCGTCAAATTTGTCTGGCAAGGGTTGGCAATTCAGAGGAACAGGCATGCTCTTGCTTGTGCCAAGTGGTATTATCCAGTTTCTATGCATCACTTGGCGATGCGTGCCCATGGCAGCAACACGCGTCGCATTTGGGTGTGACCCTGGCAGCAGCTGATTGCCCCTCTGGGAGGAGCGCTGGCGGCAACATACAATCTATTTGGTCCCTCAGTAGCCACGTACTGCCTGTCAAGGTCAAAATGCTCTTGTGTGTGACACAATGGCAACGCTGTGGCTATCCAGTGCCGTGTGTCAGACAGGGCCAGCTGGTCGTCCCCCCCCCCCCGTGTCCCACAGTCAGTGCAAAGACAAGCGGGGCTTGTGTGCACAGTCCACGTATGGCATTGGCAAGTCTCCTGCGGCCATTGGACAAGTTGTTGTTTATTGACATTGATCATGTGCCCTACCTGTCTGTCATGCACCTGCGTTCACGTGTGTCGTATGCCCCTTCCAATAGCTGCAACGAAAAGTCTGCCCTGATGCTCAGTGTGTTCTCTTCCCATGCATTGAAACAGGATCCGTCGCACATGGGCCTTTGTGTGTTCAGGAGGTTGAGGACAATAAAGAGTTAGTGTGGATGGCCAATCTTGGACATCAGGAGGTCGAATGCGTGGCTCTTGCATCAGACCCCACTGTGTGACGTTTTGTGCCTACTATCAGCGACGCAAAGGTCGAAGGGGCATACTTGGTATTTCGTGTCCCAACTCCAAAGCACTTGCATCTTAAGCACGCCATATAAATGCTGCCGATGCGGTGGCGGCTGCAGTTCAATCCTCACGCCGAGTAAGGGGCGGTGACAATGAGACGAAGGTGTCCTTGGCGGGGATTTGGTAAACCTTAGTACCGGATGAGGTAACACTTAGTAAAATTTGGTAAAGCTTAGTAGAAACAAGGTAAAACTTAGTAAAAAATTTTCTTGAATTTTTTTTTGAAAAAAGAATTTATATTTACTAACTTTTACCTCGGTCCACTAAGTCCCTCCCCCCCCCCCCCCCCCCGGCTGCCGTTTAAGCAAGGTAGTCAACACTTCGATGGTAGGTGGTACTTTTGTTGAAGGGCACAAGGCCCCCGAGTCGATTCTTGGCCATTTGTGTAAGTGGCGCCCCACCCAAGCCAAACCATCATGCACACCAATTAGTTGGCACTCAGCCAACATAACAAAATATAATTGCGGTCGGGCAGTAGAAACAAAATGAGGCTCAAGAAAAGAGTCCTGACAGGGCCATGGCCAACATCTATCGTAACTACTTACAAGTAGTTACAAAAGACACACTTGAAAATCAAGTCGGCCTTGGTATCTGCATGGCACGGTTTGCCTCGCACTGTGGGGTTATTGGTGCACATCCCTAAACAGAGCCACTTTCAACTCCCCTTGCAGCTCGGTGCAAAATGCGTGGTCATTTCTCAGTTGACCATTTCTCGTTTTGGGATATTGAGGAGGCACCGCATACCACTTGCGACCGATCCACACAACACGACGGGTGTTAACAGCAGAAGCAGCAACAACCATAGGCACACCAGGACGGGTGTCAACAGCAACATCAGCAATAATAGCAGAAGCAACAGCAACAACAGCAAGGTTGGCCGTCCAAAATTGGCGCAACCCAACACAAATCCCCGATTGACACAAGATGGACGCGTGCAAGGCACAATGAAGAACCTTGCATTCGTTGCACACCATGTGAGGTGTGCCATCACAAGAAAAGCATATGTCAACAGGGTCCACAGATTTGGGTTCGGGGTACATCCGAGCCACCTCCCATTGTACTGCTGGGGTCCTTGGGGTGGAGGCCGACTTTGAACGACTGAAGTACATAGTAGCTTCAGCCATTCACGCAACAACCACAATCCATGTTGTGGCACTTGCAATCTGCCCTTGACAACGCGCCGAGACAAGGCACAATGCAACGTCAAGAGACATGCCAAATGGCAACTAACACCATCAATTTGCTGGATGAAGGCGGAATGCAGGGGTGCAATTGGAAATGCAAGGGCACCGAAAGCATCCAAAATCTTTGACCACTTCTTCTGCTGCTGTGGTTCAACGCCTTCTCGCTCGGCAATCAAATCCACAACAGCCTACTCCGCCTGGTTTGCCCCAACAATGTGTGGCCGGTCGCACACTGGGTCAAACTTAAGGCAAAGGTATTCGCGAGTTGGGACAATCAACAACAAGCGGAGCACCCCATGCCAATTGGTCAAATTATACACCTGCGCCAGAATTAGGGGTGGTGCGAAAGACATCTCTATGGAGGACGATCGCAAAGTGCGCTCTGCCCACGATCCAACCAACTATTTTCGGCGTTATGCATTGGCACATGAGGCATTCCACAAAGAGTCGCGTGGGGGGTCCCCACCGCTTCACAGCGGAGGACAAAAACAGAGGTGGCCCACAAGTGGGCCAAGTGGCTACATAACCCCTGCCGCCTAGGGGGTTCCCACCGCTTCAGAGTGGGGGGCAGAATCAGAGGTGGCCCACAATCCGCCGGGTGGCAACATAACCGGTTCCGCCTGGGCAGTCCCCACCGCGTCAGAGCGGGGGGGGAGAATCGGAGGTGGCCCACAAGTGGGCTGGGTGGCTACATAACCCCTGCTGCCTGGGGGCTCCCCACCGCTTCAGAGCGGGGCAGAATCAGAGATGGCCCACAAGTGGGCCAGGTGGCTACATAACCCCTGCCGCCTTTGGGGTCCCCACCGCTTTAGAGTGGGGGGCAGACTCACAGGTGGCCCACAAATGGGCCGGGTGGCAACATAAACCCTACTGCCTGGGGAGTCCCCGCCGCTTCAGAGCGTGGGGCAAAATCAGAGGTGGCCCAGAAGTGAGCCAAGTGGCTACATAACCCCTTGCCGCCTAGGAGATCCCCACTGCTTCAGAGCGGGGGGCAGAATGAGAGGTGGCCCACATGTGGGCCTCGTGGCTCCATAAGCCCTGCCGCGCTGGGTAGGCCCCACCGCTTCAGAGCGTGGGCCAGAATCAGAGGTGGCCCACAAGTGGGCTAGGTGGCTCTATAACCCCTCCCGCCTGGGGAGTCCCCACCGCTTCAGAGCAGTGGGGAGAATCAGAGGTGGCCCACAAGTGGGCAATGTGCCTACATAACCCCTGCCGCCTTTGGGGTCCCCACCGCTTCAGAGCGGGGGGCAGAATGAGAGGTGGCCCACATGTGGGCCGGGTGGCTGCATAAGCCCTGCCGCCTGGGCAGTCCCCACCGCTTCTGAGCGTGGGGCACAATCAACGGTGGCCCAGAAGTGAGCCAATTGGCTACATAACGGTGGCCCAGAAGTGAGCCAATTGGCTACATAACCCTTGCCGCCTGGGGGATCCCCACCGCTTCAGAGCGTGGGGCACAATCAGGGGTGGCCCACAAGTGGGCCAGGTGGCTCTATAACCCTTGCCGCGTGGGGAGTCCCCACCGCTTCAGAGCGGGGGGCAAAATCAGAGGTGACCCACAAGTGGGCTGGGACCCTGCATCACCTTTGCCGCCCGGGGAGTCCCCACCGCTTCCGAGTGGGGGGCAGAATCAGAGGTGGCCCACAAGTGGGCCACGTGGCAGCATAACCCTTGCCGCCTGGGGGGTCCCCACCGCTTCAGAGCGTGGGGCAGAATCAGAGGTGGTCCACAAGTGGGACGGGTGGCTACATAGCCCCTGCCGCCTAGGGAGTCCCCACCGCTTCAGAGCGGGTGGCAGAATCAGAGATGGCCCACAAGTGGGCCGGGTGGCTACATAACCCCTGCCACCTGGGCAGTCCCCACCGGTTCAGAGCGGGGGGGAGAATCAAAGGTGGCCCACAAGTGGGCCGGCGTGGGGGGTCCCCATCGCTTCATAGCGGGGGGCAAAATGAGAGGTCGCCCACAAGTGGGCCCGGTGGCTACATAACCGCTGCCGCCTGGGTAGTCCCCACCGCTTCAGAGCGGGGGGCAGAATCAGAGGTGGCCCACAAGTCGGCCAAGTGGCTACATAACCCCTGCCGCCTACGCAGTCCCAACCGCTTCAGAGCGGGGGGCAGAATCAGAGGTGGCCCAGAAGTGGGCCGAGTGGCAACATAACCCTTGCCGCCTGGGCGGTCCCCATCCCTTCGGAGTGGGGGGCAGAATCAGAGGTGGCCCAGAAGTGGGCCAGGTGGCAACATAACCCGTGCCGCCCGGGGAGTCCCCATCCCTTCGGAGCGGGGGGCAGAATCAGAGGTGGCCCACAAGTGGGCCAGGTGGCTACATAACCCCCGCCGCCCAGGGAGTGCCCACCGCTTCAGAGCGGGGGGCAGAATCAGAGATGGCCCACAAGTGGGCCAGGTGGCTACATAACCCCTGCCGCCTGGGGAATCCCCACCGCTTCAGAGCGGGGGGGAGAATCAAAGGTTCCCCACAAGTGGGCCAAGTGGCTAGATAGCCCGTGCCACCTGGGCAGTCCCCACCGCTTCACAGCAAGGGGGAGAATCACAGGTGGCCCACAAGTGGGCCGCGCGTGGGGGGTCCCCATCGCTTCAGTGTGGGGGGCAAAATGAGAGGTCGCCCACAAGTGGGCCCGGTGGCTCCATAACCCCTGCCGCCTGGGCAGTCCCCATCCCTTCAGAGCGGAGGGCACAATGAGAGGTGGCGCACAAGTGGGCCAGGTGGCCACATAATCCCTGCCGCCTGGGGGGTCCCCACCGCTTCAGAGCGTGGGGCAGAATCACAGATGGCCCACAAGTGGGCCGGGTGGCTACATAACCCCTGCCGCCTGGGCAGTCCGCACCGCTTCAGAGCGGAGGGCACAATGAGAGGTGGCGCACAAGTGGGCCACGTGGCTACATAACCCCTGCCGCCTGGGGGGTCCCCACCGGTTCAGAGCGGGTGGCAGAATCAGAGATGGCCCACAAGTGGGCCGGGTGGCTACATAACCCCTGCCACCTGGGCAGTCCCCACCGCTTCAGAGCGGGGGGGAGAATCACAGGTGGCCCACAAGTGGGCCGCGCGTGGGGGGTCCCCATCGCTTCATAGCGGGGGGCAAAATGAGAGGTCGCCCACAAGTGGGCCCGGTGGCTACATAACCGCTGCCGCCTGGGTAGTCTCCACCGCTTCATAGCGGGGGGCAGAATCAGAGATGGCCCACAAGTGGGCTGGGTGGCTACATAACCCCTGCCGCCTACGCAGTCTCAACCGCTTCAGAGCGGGGGGCAGAATCAGAGGTGGCCCAGAAGTGGGCCGGGTGGCAACATAACCCTTGCCGCCTGGGCGGTCCCCACCGCTTCAGAGCGGGGGGCAGAATCAGAGGTGGCCCAGAAGTGGCCCAGGTGGCAACATAACCCCTGCCGCCCGGGAAGTCCCCGTCCCGTCGGAGCGGGGGGCAGAATCAGAGGTGGCCCACAAGTGGGCCAGGTGGCTACATAACCCCCGCCGCCCAGGGAGTCCCCACCGCTTCAGAGCGGGGGGCACAATCAGAGATTGCCCACGAGTGGGCCATGGGGCTACATAACCCCTGCCGCCTAGGCAATCCCCACCGCTTCAGAGCGGGGGGGAGAATCAAAGGTTCCCCACAAGTGGGCCAAGTGGCTAGATAACCCGTGCCACCTGGGCAGTCCCCACCGCTTCACAGCAGGGGGGGGAATCAGACGTGGCCCAGAAGGGGGCCGCGCGTGGGGGGTCCCCATCGCTTCAGTGCGGGGGGCAAAATGAGAGTTCGCCCACAAGTGGGCCCGGTGGCTACATAACCCCTGCCGCCTGGGCAGTCCCCATCCCTTCAGAGCGGAGGGCACAATGAGAGGTGGCGCACAAGTGGGCCACGTGGCTACATAACCCCTGCCGCCTGGGGGGTCCCCACCGCTTCAGAGCGGAGGGGAGAATCACAGGTGGCCCACAAGTGGGCCGCGCGTGGGGGGTCCCCATCGCTTCATAGCGGGGGGCAAAATGAGAGGTCGCCCACAAGTGGGCCCAGTGGCTACATAACCGCTGCCGCCTGGGTAGTCCTCACCGCTTCATAGCGGGGGGCAGAATCAGAGATGGCCCACAAGTGGGCTGGGTGGCTACATACCCCCTGCCGCCTACGCAGTCTCAACCGCTTCAGAGCGGGGGGCAGAATCAGAGGTGGCCCAGAAGTGGGCCGGGTGGCAACATAACCCCTGCCGCCTGGGCGGTCCCCACCGCTTCAGAGCGGGGGGCAGAATCAGAGGTGGCCCAGAAGTGGGCCAGGTGGCAACATAACCCCTGCCGCCCGGGGAGTCCCCATCCCTTCGGAGCGGGGGGCAGAATCAGAGGTGGCCCACAAGTGGGCCAGGTGGCTACATAACCCTCGCCGCCCAGGGAGTCCCCACCGCTTCAGAGCGGGGGGCAGAATCAGAGATGGCCCACAAGTGGGCCAGGTGGCTACATAACCCCTGCCGCCTGGGGAATCCCCACCGCTTCAGAGCGGGGGGGAGAATCAAAGGTTCCCCACAAGTGGGCCAAGTGGCTAGATAACCCGTGCCACCTGGGCAGTCCCCACCGCTTCACAGCAAGGGGGAGAATCACAGGTGGCCCACAAGTGGGCCGCGCGTGGGGGGTCCCCATCGCTTCAGTGCGGGGGGCAAAATGAGAGGTCGCCCACAAGTGGGCCCGGTGGCTCCATAACCCCTGCCGCCTGGGCAGTCCCCATCCCTTCAGAGCGGAGGGCACAATGAGAGGTGGCGCACAAGTGGGCCACGTGGCTACATACCCCCTGCCGCCTGGGGGTTCCCCACCGCTTCAGAGCGTGGGGCAGAATCAGAGGTGGCCCACAAGTGGGACGGGTGGCTACGTAGCCCCTGCCGCCTGGGGAGTCCCCACCGCTTCAGAGCGGGGGTCAGAATCAGAGATGGCCCACAAGTGGGCCGGGTGGCTACATAACCACTGCCACCTGGGCAGTCCCCACCGCTTCAGAGCGTGGGGCAGAATCACAGGTGGCCCACAAGTGGGCCGCGCGTGGGGGGTCCCCATCGCTTCATAGCGGGGGGCAAAATGAGAGGTCGCCCACAAGTGGGCCCGGTGGCTACATAACCGCTGCCGCCTGGGTAGTCCCCACCGCTTCATAGCGGGGGGCAGAATCAGAGATGGCCCACAAGTGGGCTGGGTGGCTACATAACCCCTGCCGCCTACGGAGTCCCCACCGCTTCGGAGCGGGGGGCAAAATCAGAGGTGGCCCAGAAGTGGGCCGAGTGGCAACATAACCCTTGCCGCCTGGGGAGTCCCCATCCCTTCGGAGTTGGGGGGCAGAATCAGAGGTGGCCCAGAAGTGGGCCAGGTGGCTACATAACCCCCGCTGCCCGGGGAGTTCCCACCGCTTCAGAGCGGGGGGCAGAATCAGAGATGGACCACAAGTGGGCCAGGTGGCTACATAACCCCTGCCGCCTGGGGAATCCCCACCGCTTCAGAGCGGGGGGGAGAATCAAAGGTTCCCCACAAGTGGGCCAAGTGGCTAGATAACCCGTGCCACCTGGGCAGTCCCCACCGCTTCACAGCAAGGGGGAGAATCACAGGTGGCCCACAAGTGGGCTGCGCGTGGGGAGTCCCCATCGCTTCAGTGCGGGGGGCAAAATGAGAGGTCGCCCACAAGTGGGCCCCGTGGCTACATAACCCCTGCCGCCTGGGCAGTCCCCATTCCTTCAGAGCGGAGGGCACAATGAGAGGTGGCGCACAAGTGGGCCAGGTGGCCACATAATCCCTGCCGCCTGGGGAGTCCCCATCGCTTCAAAGCGGGAGGCAGAATCACAGGTGGCCCACAAGCGGGCCAGGTGGCAACCCAATCCTACCGCCTGGGCAGTCCGCACCGCTTCAGGGCGGGGCAAAATCACAGGTGGCCCACAAGTGGGCCGCGTGTGAGGGTCCCCATCGCTTCATAGCGGGGGGCAGAATCAGAGATGGCCCACATGTGGGACGGGTGGCTACATAACCCGCATAACCCGTCCCCAACGCTTTAAAGCCGGGGGCAGAATCACTGGTGGCCCACAAGCGGGCGAGGTGGCTACATAACCGTTGCCGCCTAGGGAGTCCCCACCGCTTCAGAGCGGGGGTCAGAATCACAGGTTGCCCACAAGTGGGCCAGTTGACAACAAAGCCCCTGCCGCCTGGCGAGTCCCCACCGCTTCAGAGCGGGGGGCGGAATCACAGGTTGCCCACAAGTGGGCCAGTTGACAACAAAGCCCCTGCCGCCTGGCGAGTCCCCACCGCTTCAGAGCGGGGGGCGGAATCAAAGGTTGCCCACAAGTGGGCCAAGAGGCTACATAACCCGTGCCGCCTGGGGAGTCCCCACCGCTTCAGATCGGGTGGCAGAATCACAGATGGCCCACAAGCGGGCCAGGTGGCTACATAGCCCTTGCTGCCTACGGAGTCCCCACCGCTTCAGAGCGGGGGGCAGAATCAGAGGTGGCCCAGAAGTGGGCCGGGTGGCAACATAATCTTGCCGCCTGGGCAGTCCCCACCGCTTCAAAGCGCGGGGCACAATCAGAGATGGCCCACAAGTGGGCCAGGTGGCTACATAACCCCTGCCGCCTCCGGAGTCCCCACCGCTTCAGAGCGGGGGGCAGAATCAGAGAAGGCCCACAAGTGGGCCAGGTGGCTACATAACCCCTGCTGCCCAGGGAATCCCCACCGCTTCAGAGCGGGGGGCAGAATCAAAGGTCCCCCTCAAGTGGGCCAAGTGGCTAGATAACCCGTGCCACCCGGGCAGTCCCCACCGCTTCAGAGCGGGGGGGAGAATCAGAGGTGACCCACAAGTGCGCCGCGCGTGGGGGGTCCCCATCGCTTCAGTGCGGGGAGGAAAATCAAAGGTCGCCCACAAGTTCGCCCGGTGGCTGCATAACCCCCGCCGCCTGGGCAGTCCCCACCGCCTAAGAGCGGGGGGCACAATCAGAGGTGGCGCACAAGTGGGCCAGGCGGCTACATTACCCCTGCCGCCTGGGGAGTCCCCACCGCTTCAGAGCTGGGGGAACACTCAGAGGTGGCGCACAAGCGGGCCATGTGGCTACATAACCGCTACCGCCCCGGGAGTCCCCACCGCTTCAGAGCGGGGGGCAGAATCAGAGGTGGCCCACAAGTGGGCCGGGTGGCAACATAATCCTGCCGCCTGGGCAGTCCCCACCGCTTCAGAGCGGGGGGCAGAAGTAGAGGTGGCCCACAAGTGGGACGGGTGGCTGCATAACCCCTGCCGCCTTGGGAGTGCCCACCGCTTTAGAGCGGGGGGCAGAATCAGAGGTGGCCCACAAGTGGGCCACGTGGCAGCATAACCCTTGCCGCATGGGGGTCCCCACCGCTTTAGAGCGGGGGACAGAATCAGAGGTCGCCCGCAAGTGGGCAACGTGGCTACATAACCCTTGCCGCCTGGGGAGTCCCCACCGCTTCAGAGCGGGGGGCAGAATCAGAGATGGCCCACAAGTGGGCCAGGTGGCTACATAACCCGTGCGACCTGGGGAATCCCCACCGCTTCAGAGCGGGGCGCAGAATCAAAGGTCCCCCTCAAGTGGGCCAAGTGGCTAGATAACCCGTGCTGCCTGGGCAGTCCCCACCGCTTCAGAGCGGGGGGGAGAATCAGAGGTGACCCACAAGTGCGCCGCGCGTGGCGGGTCCCCATCGCTTCAGTGCGGGGGGCAAAATCAAAGGTCGCCCACAAGTTCGCCCGGTGGCTGCATAACCCCCGCCGCCTGGGAAGTCCCCACCGCCTCAGAGCGGGGGGCACAATCAGAGGTGGCGCACAAGTGGGCCAGGCGGCTACATAACCCCTGCCGCCTGGGGAGTCCCCACCGCTTCAGAGCGGGGGGCAGAATCAGAGGTGGCGCACAAGCGGGCCATGTGGCTACATAACCGCTACCGCCCCGGGAGTCCCCACCGCTTCAGAGCGGGGGGCAGAATCAGAGGTGGCCCACAAGTGGGCCGGGTGGCAACATAATCCTGCCGCCTGGGCAGTCCCCACCGCTTCAGAGCGGGGGGCAGAAGTAGAGGTGGCCCACAAGTGGGACGGGTGGCTACATAGCCCCTGCCGCCTAGGGAGTCCCCACGGCTTCAAAGCGGGGGTCAGAATCCGAGCTTGCCCACAAGTGGGCCAGGTGGCTACATAGCCCGTGCCGCCTGGCGAGTGCCCACCGCTTTAGAGCGGGGGGGCAGAATCAGAGGTGGCCCACAAGTGGGCCACGTGGCTATATAACCCCTGCCGCATGGGGGTCCCCACCGCTTTAGAGAGGGGGACAGAATCAGAGGTCGCCCACAAGTGGGCAACGTGGCTACATAACCCTTGCCGCCTGGGGAGTCCCCACCGCTTCAGAGCGGGGGGCAGAATCAAAGGTCCCCCACAAGTGGCCCACAAATGGGCCGGGTGGCTACATAACCCCTGCCGCCCGGGGAGTCCCCACCTCTTTAGAGCGGGGGGCAGAATCAGAGGTGGCCCACATGTGGGGCAGGTGGCTACATAACCCCTGCCGCCTGGGGGGTCCCCACCGCTTCAGAGCGGGGGGCAGAATCAGAGATGGCCCACATGTGGGACGGGTGGCTACATAACCCGTGCCGCCTGGGGGGTCCCCAACGCTTCAGAGCGGGGGGCAGAATCACTGGTGGCCCACAAGCGGGCGAGGTGGCTACATAACCCCTGCCGCCTAGGGAGTCCCCACCGCTTCAGAGCGGGGGGCAGAATCACAGGTGGCCCACAAGTGGGCCGGGTGGCTACATAACCCCTGCCACCTGGGGGGTCCCCACCGCGGGAGGCAGAATCAGCAGTGGCAGCAGTCAGAAGTGGAGAATCTTATTCTTTGGGGGCTGCGCAACGAAGTGTGGATTTCAGAGTGGGGGGACAATATCAGAAATAGCCCGCAAGTGGGCCTAGTGGCAGTCAGAATTGGGAAAACTTATTTTTTGGGTAAGGCATTTACTTAGTAAAAAAATTTTTTCTACTAAGTAATTTACTTAGTAAAAAACCCACCCCCAGAAGAAAAGCTTAGTAAATGAATATTTTTTACTAAGTTTTGAAACTTAGTAAAAAAAATTTTTACTAAGTTTTACCACGGACCCGTCCTGGGCTGTGTTCCTATGTGCATGCATGCTGTGTCCTTGTTGGGAGGGGGATGGATGGGAGCATGGATGCAGGCAGGCAGGCAGGGAGAGAAGGGGGCTGGAGGGAGGGAGCAGATTGGTGGTTTGGGGGCCACTACGCCTGGTGGCTAGCCGGCCGCCCCAGGGTGTGTTTGGCTGCAGATTGGTTACTCGTCTTCTTCCCTGACCTCCCCACTCGTCACAATCCACAACCACATGCATGCACGTGCTGCCCTCCCTCTAGTTTGGCTCTTGGCTGTGCTTGGCTGGGGACGCAACACTGGTGGTCAGCCCCATGCAGTCTCTTGTTGCCGGAGGAGTAGTTCATGATGATCTGGTGTAGAGCAGCACACCCAGTGGATCAGGCCGGTGCTCCTGCCTGGGGCCCCTAACGGATACACCAGGGGTGGTCAGCCCCGTACTATCCTTTGTGTATCTGCAGGTGGGCAAACCTCATTCCCTGTTCCCTCGTATATACAGTCCTGGCAGGGAGGAGGGAGGGAGGGAGGGAGGGAGGATTGGACTGTGCGAGATATCGTGTACAGCATGCGTGGGATTCCAGACGGCAGAGGTGGGTATTGGCAGCATTTGAAAAGCGGACGAATTAAGACCAACCAGTCCATCTGACTGAGAGCAAGATTCACTGTCCCTTGTTCTGCAGGAGCAAGCGGTTGTTGGCCTTCAATACTTTGGGGCCCCTCTAGAGATGGAGGATTCGAAGAAAAAAGGGCTCTTCAGCCGGTGTGTGGTGTGTCTGTTTGTGACCATGTATCTCATTGCTTATTGGGCTGCCCATACGGTCACATATGCCTTACGTCTGCCGACGTTTATGTGTGTCTGGGTCACACGTGCCAAGTGCATGCCCCCAAGTGATGATTATGAATGTGATCATGTTTGTAACGTTTCTGTAGAGATATTTGTGATTCGTGTATGCGTGTAAGGCTGTGTGTACAACCCGCTCTGTCCATTGTCCACTGTCCACTGTCCTTTTGCCTTTCCTACACTCCTGTCCTCAAAGCTCTCCTCCCTTCCCTAACCCCTCCCCAACTGCCATAATCCTGCCCTCCCCCCCCCCCCCCAAGAGGGCAAAAGGCCTGACAATGCTGTGCGCCACTGATGTGTAACCTTTGGTGATCTGGTGTTACATTTCCCACGTCAGTGGTGGTGAGCACCCTTCACTGTCTTGGAAACGACTGAATGTAAACATGCCGGCGCTGGCATGGGAGGGGCGCCAAGGGTCAGAAGCAGCACTTTGTGAGCAAAGGGACCACTGTTCCGCTCTCACACCAAAAATGCTTTTCCCCAATGTTTGTAGATGATGTGGACAGTTTCCTCCTGAAAAGCCAGTGTGCACTAAAGTGAAGTACTAAGCGCCATGCTTACTTTTATGGCAAAGCCCCTTAACCTCTTTCACCAACTTCTCCCCCGGCCCAATGCATGACCGATTTTTTATCAGTACCCCATTCACTCGTCAGGTAGGGGTGATCCATTGCTGGGGTGGACCCTGGGGCAAACAGGAGTCCTTCAAGCCATCAGCAGGTCTGCGGTGACTTACTCAGTTCTAGTGGGCAACCACACGAAAACAAACTTCAATATGCCGTTCCTCAGACCACGGGTTAGGGTTTGTGCTAATGGTCTGACAAAGTTTGGGTTGCGGAAGGTGCCAGGGAGACAAAATTACCAATTTTGACATTTGGTCCTGTCAAGGCTGTCAACATTTCCATACCCCATAATATGTATCTCAAAGTGGTCAGCATACAGTGCTCATCTTTTTGAGGTGTTTATGTTCGGGTCCTTGAACCACCGCCCCCCTTTCCCCTGTGACAACCTAACCCCATTCTGCAGTCATACCGGGCGTCTAACGGTCGAGCCTGGTCCTGCCTCATACTTTGGGGCGGAACAGACCCCGGTTTCTGTTCTGGTCTGAAATTTCCTTCTGCCCCAGCCCCCACTCCTTGTTCCAGAATGGCAGCAAATACCAATAGAACCCTGCTCTGACCCGTCTCCACTTGATGTTTGGAGATTAAGACTTAGTGCAGCCATTTTTCGCATGGCATTATCTTGCCCTATGCACGCCTTCCACCACCAGTGGGTGCTCTTGAATCCACATCACAGAACACATGCTCAAGGGATAGTACATTCGCATCCCCCAACCTGAACAGGACCAAAAAGAAGAAGCCATTTCGAGGGGGTGTCAACAAAGATGCCTACGACGTTTCCAGGTGTGCTTTTGTGTCTGCGCTCTGGTTCATGATTGATCCTTTGCCAACTGGCAGTCATGACATTTCATGCATACTACATTTTTCACTCAAATGAACATTCCTTCACATGGATTTTCTTGCAAGTGTATGTTGTGAGTCGTGTATTTTTTTTCTCACTGTCACCGTAGCGTGGGTATCGAAAAAAAATTGTCGCATTGTGTACTTTTTTTTGCTGTCAGCGTGTGTGATTTTGTTTTTTGGATCCACAGTGTGACAGCAAAAAAAAAATACATGCCATGATAGCCACAAAAAAAGATACACGGCATGACGATTTTTTTTTCGTGCAAACCCCGACAGCAAAGAAAAAAAATTACACGTTCTGAGAGTGAAAACAAAATGACATGCAGTAGCAGTGAAAAACAAGTTAAACCAAACAACAAAAGTAAAAAAGATCAAAAATGGAAGTTTGGGTGACCCCGGGGGAGTGGTGGGGGGGGGTGCGAGAGAAATGTGATGGCGACGAGAGAGGGTGGGGTCTTCTCGGTGGTCGCTTGCATATCCGGGATTAGGGGGGATACCATATGAGGTGAGTCGTTGTCCACGCTAATCGGGAAGTACAGCGTATTGGGGTTGGGAAGCCCCCCCCGTGGCATGGGAGCATTGCACACACTCGAGGATAGCCGTGGGAGCGATGCAGCTAGGAAGCGGTCATCGCTAAAACAGCGTGGTCGTATGGAGGGGGTTTCATGCGCTACACAGAGACATGTCGGCATAGGTGGTAAGGCTGGTATTGAGGCATGCTTGAGTGTGTTCAAGCGCTAGTTAGGTGCTACCCCCCCCCCCCCCCGATGGCGCTCTCCTTGCTGGGGATGGGTTTCGTGAAACCCACATCCGTGAGTATACACAGTGAGATAAAATTGTCGTAGCAGCAAAACCAGTCTGCGAAGTCTCAAACGTGGTGGGTGAGGGCCGGGATGCCTGTAGCAGTAGCCTTGCGATTGCGGGCATCGGGCACCTCCAACTTACCAACAAGTGCCTAACGCTATTACAGGAGGGCCCGTGGAAGAGCGGCGCCAGTTGCAAAGACCATGAAACTAGGTCGGATTTCCGGGCGGTAAGCGGATAGCTCAAGGTTGGAGGTGCCTATCAGCTCCAAGGTGGCCCTAGTTAGCTGTCCCCCGGAGCCGGCTTCGAAGGCCACCATGGGGGAGACCAATGAGAGGGGTCAATGAGACTCATAGAGGTGACGGGGTTTGGTAGTGGCTCCCTTTGTAGCCCCCCACACCATCGTCCTACCCGAGGCTCTGCACGGATGCAACGTTGGGTGCCCTCGTGTTGGACACGGCCATCTGCATCACCCAGCTCTGTGCTCGAGCTCTGCGACGACCCCTCTCCCCATAGCTCCATTGCTAAATAGCCCCAGCCTAGGCAGAGATAGCTCTTCATGCAAGGAGAGTAACAAACAGCCCGTGTACAACACGTACACCCACGCCTACTAGTGTTGGCTGTTGCCCTTGCCCCTACTACAATACCTTTGTGCACCACATCACCACCCACCTTCGCTCTGAATGCCCCTACTTCTACTACGCCCAGCTAGCATGGACGATGTGGCACGCCGCCTCTGTTTTGCGGGCCTTGACCCGGGGGACCATAAGTGGCGCCACGATTGAGGGACGAGACGGCATCATCATTTGTGATGCGCTGATGTCCTATGGTTTCGCTTGCACCGGGGTGTTGCCGAACCTCTGTACCCAGACAATCACCATATCGCAACCCTCGGTGGTACTCAGTGGGTGGCATGTGGCGCACCCACACGCGGCCCGGGCCGCACTTGGCTTCCGCTGCTTGGAGCGCCCCGCCCTTATGCGCTAGCTATCGTGCACCTCAGGCTGTTTGCACCTTGATTAGACTTACCACGACGCCCTCGCCGCCTTGCCGCACGCTGTCGGTGGGTGACCCTTGTGGTGGGTAGCCTCGCTCCAATCCAACACCCCATCCTGTATCACCCTCTGCCCACACTGGCGCCTCATCATTGCCCACAGTATATTGCTGAGCATATCATTGCACTCCCTACCATGGAGCCACTTGCTCATGGCGGTAGCACCAGTGCTGACCCTACCTGCCTATCCGGCCATTGACAGCCAGCTAGCCGTCATTTTTTGTTGTGTCCTCGCGGCATCCCTCGCTGTTTCACACTGCTGACATGCATCCAGGACATAACATACCTGTTAGGTCGATTTTTTGCGTGCCCCGTGGCGGCCTTAACCATTCAAAACAGCCACCGGCCCCGTCCGCAATGTGTACCTCGGCAACGGTGTGATGATAAATGTCATGCATGGTATCTCATGGGATGCCCGGCCGCTAGGGCCTCCCATGTACTTGGCTTCACCTGGTGCACCCCCTTAGAGCCATGCCAACATCCATTGCCAATGTTTGGTGTCACTGCGTCAAGGAGATTGAGGGGCGGTGCCTGCCCATGCACCTTGATGCCCTACTGCAGCATACATCGGCACTGACCTCGAGAGGCCACACAGCCACACATGCCAAAAGGCGGCTGGGGTGCAATAGCTGAAAGCATGGCCGCGAAAGGACCATATGAGGTGTAGGGTATCACCGTAGCCCTTGAAACCAAGTCTACATTGGCAGCGGTGATATGTAGCATGGTCTATGAGGTGTAGAGACCCGTATGCAACCGGGGTGACACCACAATGCACAGGTCATGTTGGGACAAGGTGCCCAGCACGGCGGATCCCAACGTGCTTGAACCGCACCGCACGCGCGCGCAAATGAACGCCGGCAACACCCGCCAACCCAAGCTTGCGGTGCGCGGACGGCAGCGCACATGCAGACCACTCATTGCTGCCTCGGGTACGGCGTATCTCCAATGGACGCCGGTGGCCGCTCTTGGCGTGAGGGACAGGTATCTGCCGACAATAGCGTACAACCCCCACAAGCCTAAACCTAAACCCTGCCTCCTTAGGGGTACCCGGTGCTAAGTTTCAGGACAAAGTCAAAAATGGCACAAATGTGGCCAAAACGGTGACATAACCCTTGCCTTCTTGGGGTTCTCCAATGCCAAGCGCAAGCACAGAATGAGAAGTGTCCCAAACCTGGGCCAGATGGCGACATAACCCCCGTTTTCTCGGAGGTCCCATACAAGGGGACAAAATCAGAGGTGTCTACTTCAACCCTGCCTTCTCGGGGGCCCACATGTGGGGGTAATGGCCACATAACCCCGCCTCCTTGGGGGGCCCCAACACAGGGACAAAATTGGCCTTAAGGCCGGACCACAACAAAAGAAAACAGTCCTTAACGGCTGCGGCTGCATAAAGCATGCCGTCTTTGGACCCCCCCCCCCCAAAAAAAGGGGATGATCCATATCCCCATCTCAAGTCAGAGTCTCGCCAAACGGATTCCCAAGTTCCGCAAGGTAGACTGTCACATTGCGGCAGAGGACCACGTGAACCCCCTCCTCTGCATCCAAATTTTCCATGCCTAATCCTTGGCCAAGCTCGATTTTGTTACCCATGGTGTCCTACGCACACTTGTCCCTAGTGATCCTCCAAACACTCACCAATTGCCACTACCACTGTGCAATCCATCTGCGTATTTGGACCCCCTTCCACTTCCTTCCTTGCCCACTGGAGACGGGGCTGCATGCTACCCAGAACTGTGCCTTCGCAACACTGTCCAACTCACAAACACCCTCCTCCGCGCCGCTAGCAGCCGCTAACCCCTCACCCAAGCGGGGGCCTAATACCTCTTGCATTGTGCCTACCCGCTCACTAACACCGCCACCCTCATGGCCCAAATGCAGCCCCCGGATTCTAGCTACAAGCAATCCCAGGCCCCACCTCATCTGGGAGAGCGCCAATACGTGCAATCACCAATTCACCAGGGGGCCTACTGCATTGTCTCCCGTCGCCAAAAACTTGCACTTTGTCCCCTCGGCCACCCTCTCGTACCCAGACCTTCGGACCCAATGGCATCATGTCTCAGGGGCCACACACCTTGTGGCGGACCACAAGGCCTACTAGAGGGCTGAAATCAGAAGATTGGGACCTAGATGGTGACCAATAAGCCCGCATTTGGGTGCCATGTTGTGGTGCCTGGGCCCACGTTGTTGCCAAACATCATTGCATCATAAGCAAGCAGGATGTATGTGATTGAAGGTGGTATGGTGGTATTTGAAAAAGCTGAACTGTGTCACAATGTCAATGATGCTCGGGACGTCCGCTCGCTGGCGCCCGTTCGTTGGCCCCGGGGACCGTTAGAACGAGTGGTTTTGTTCTAATTGGAATTCTAAAAGAAACAGCTATTTTAGAATTTGGAATTTCAGAATAACTCACGTTTAGAGCTGTTTTGGAACGCCTTTTTACTCCTAGGTTTTTGTTTATGTCCAAAATCCATGAGTTGTGTAAGCAAGTGCTTACCCTCAGCGGCGCTACCAGTTTGGGGGTTTTCCGTGTGGGCCACTTGCTTGTGCAATGGTTCCAGTCTTCCTCCTTGGCTCAACATCAACTCAAGGTGGCCCTCGCCGAGTTGGGCCCCCAAATCCATGATGACGCTTGCAAAGCTGTTGTGGCCTAATATGCCAAACACCTGTTTACCCCCACAGCCGTTGTCAGCCTCATCTTGGATATGCGGGCACTTCGTAAGGGATTCCGGCGGCTGTTGGAACTCTCATTGCAGGGCCTTAGATACCGCAATACGGTGTGGTGGAGTATGTGGTACTCACGGCCCTTCTGCACCCGGGACCCGCTCGACGCCTTCTAGAAGGAGTTGCCCGCCCCACTTTAGCTGGACCCCCCGGTGTGCTCCGCATTCCCCCGAGCCACCGGTATGAGATGGTCGCTTAAGTCATGGATCCGGTACCTGCACAGCCTCTCCAAGGTGTCAATGACCGCAGCCGTGATTCCACCTTCATAGTGCGTGGGGACAGCCACCCGGTTGCGGGTTGCGGGCACTTCATTGACACGGATGTCCACCAACCCGGCCTACTTTGGCCAGGTAGCCCGCACACCCAGGGGGGGGGGGGGGTATGGGTAATAGCCTTGGCTAATTGTAGCGACAAGGAAAGGAAGTCCGTGGGCACCCTTTGGAAGAAAGACTGCCAACGATGGTTTGCAGCTTGTACGGGAAATGAAAGTTCCAGAAGCCTTCTAAAAGTCGTTCTGAAACAGTTCTAATGCTGAAAACCAGCTGCATCGGAGGCGGTTTTAGAACTATCTTAGAATCGCACTATTAGGAGAACTCCAGAACATGCACCACAAACCGGTTGCATGGGGCTCGGAGGGGCCCCAACCTGCCACATTGAGAGTGGGTGGTGACAGCCCGGTCCTTGGTCGCATTATGGGCATCTCCGTGTCTCCCCAAGTGGCAACCCTCTTCAACAAGGGTGTGTGGGATAGCAAGGCCAAACAGTGGCGCATTTTGGACATGCAGCGCAGTGTTGAGGGCGATGCCACCCACTTGCCCAAGTACATGAAGGGGGCACCCTCCCTACAAGCAGCGCAATATAGCGCTTACCCCCTGCTTCGGCGTCCCGGGCATTGAGTGGTCCCCTGCATGCTCCTTTGTGTTATGGCATTGGGGCACTTGTAGGGTGCCTGTACAGAGCCCCTTGCATGCCAGCTGCACTAGGGGGACAAGGTTCGAGTGGAGAAGCTACCTGTGGACAACCGCTGCGGGTGGTCCGTGTTACACACTAAGCAAGGGGGCTCAGCTAATTTTTTGGTCATGCTTTGTTGGGTGGGCTAATGCGGCCAATTTTCTTTGTGCTTCCGGGTGTGGGAGGCGGCCAGGTTGGGGAAGGTGGTTGAAATGGGGAAGGGGCAGGGGGGGGGGGGGGGGCATGGCAACCCGACGGCGATGCCATCTTACGTTTTGGGGGGTTCCATGTAGCAAAGGCCTTGGCAAGGGGGTTCGGGGGGGGTAGGGCGAGGATCCACAAGCGGGGAGGCAAGGAGTGCCAGGCCGCCGCCCTAGCCTTACCATTGCACCTACCCCCCAAGGTAGCCGAGCCCCCCACCCCGAGGAGGAGTTGTGTGCGGCACTGCGGGCATTGGCGACATGGATGGACCAAAGTATCCAGGTTTGTTACGTGCATCGTGTGATCGTTTTAAACCCGTTCTACTCATAAACCGTAAAACCGTTCCAAAAAACGCCGTTGCCTCATCGCCGCTTTTATGATTAAAACGGTTTTAGAATTGAGTTGTAGAACACTTCTAGATCCGCATCCACTTCGTAGGTATCGGATGTGGAGACCAAATCCTGGGATCCGTGGGGTGCCTGGATCCGGTTCTGGAGGCCTAGCGGCGACATGCGCCTGGTCCTTGCCGACGCTCTACGCGTGCATGATGGTGTCTCCCTTGGTGGTGATTGAGGTGCTAGATGCGCTGGAGAGGTGGGGGAGGGCAAGAAAGGGGTCTAGGTTGCAGGGAATGTGGCACGGGTGGATGGGCTTCGGAAGGCAAGAGTTGATGGCAGAGGGTAGTGGGGTTCTACCCCCCAACGTCACTGGAGACCCCATCCCCATTCTTGCGCGGCTTCCAAAGCCCCTTCCCCAGCCCACAAAGGCCTCCGTGCCTTCCGTCAACCCCCCCCCCAAACTCACCCACCACCCACGAGCACCACCACCTTGCGCACCCCCAAGCCCACCCCCCGCGGAGAAGTTCGGGTTCGAGTCCTCCAACAAGGACGGAGATTGGGACATTGCGTCTAAGAGGAGGCACCTTCAAAAGCGTTGTCGTCCTCTCACTGGGCCGAGGACGAAGAATGGGACATTGACAGGATTGTTGAAAGGACGGCGAAGCTCCTAACCAAGCTCTTCAGCATGAGCTATCAAGGCTGGGCTAGGTATCACGGAGCCTTTGGCCACACCGGTGGTTAACTCACCTTCCGGTGGCCTGGCCACTGTGGCCGCAAATCTACAGAGGACTTATAAGCTAGACCATAGGACTACCCAAGGTCACTTGCCCTAGTCCGTTCCAGCCACGAAGGCATGGTCCTTGTATCCAAGATTGAAGAGACCTCTCTTGAGGAGTATGAGGGACCGGGATTGACGGTGCTCGGAGCCCTCGCCACTGCCCCCCCCCCCCCCCCTAAGTCGGAGAAACATCTAGGAAATCCATCACTCATGCACATATCCAGATGGAACTCCCGGAGTTTGACCCGAAGAATTTACCCGAGTTGGCTGAGGAGTTCTTTGAGTTTTTGCTGTCCACCCATTTGGGAACCAAGTTTTCCTTCTTAAACGGTCTTGCCAAAAAAGATACTTGCAAAACCCAGTACAAGTGGTCATCAAGTTTTGTTGCACCCAGGGTCAGGTGCTGCAGACACTTGAGAAGACCTGCCGGGTCTAAGAGAAGGACCTCCATGTCAGGCATCAGATAGAGGAACTGCCAATGCTTCTTGAGTTCCCCAGTGCTGCACGAATATCTGAAAATTTGTGCGTTTCGGAATATTTGATGTCCAAATTTTACTTGGGTTCATTAGACTCGTTGAGTCGCATCTTTGGTTGGTGCCACAAATTCCCCCTAAAATTTGGGAGGACTGCGGTGCCACTTCTCAGACAAAGAGGCGTGCTCGCACGTACGACAAGCTGGTCGACGTACTCATCAAGCTGGCGTTTGAGAAAGACATTGACTCCAACACGGAAAAATTTCTCCAGAGGCATTTAGGGAGGAACCCCCGCCACTATAAGAACGATGGAATTAAACGACCTCAGAGCCCCCCCCCCCCCCCAAGGGTAGGGGTGCGGGTACCCTACGTGCCGTGCACGAGGTGAGCTCTACTCCCTTTTCCTCACACCTCCCCCTTCTCTTGTATTGTCGCCGCATGGACGACAACGGAAGACCATGTCACGCCAACAATGGTGACAATTACCGTCGCTGCATGGTGCAGCCTAAGCGTTACCAAGTGACCAAGGATGGAACGAAGGTATCCCATCAGGACCATTTTAGGTGTACTATCACCCGTGGTTTGAGTGGGAAGAGGGGGCATTACAAGGACAGGTGCCGCATCAAGAATTGCGAGAATGAAAAACCCAAGCACCATGAGTATGAACGCCATCAGAACTAGCAAAGCTCCGATAAACCTCAAGGTGACCAGAAGAGGGGGAACTCCTCCCCTAAAAAGATGGGGGTACAAAGGGTGGTCACAACCCCCCACAGCGCTCTTGTGCGCCTCCATGCAGCATTCAGCTCCAATCCTATCCCTTCCATTTCTCGGTCTTGAGCCGCCCTTGTGGGGATGGCGGCGCTGCATGGGGGCATGGTGACCCTCACCCTGCACTTCCTGGCAACTACACCCGAGTCCGCGCCGCCGAGGGTGGACAATGTGGGGATAGGGACGCCCCATGGGGGAATGGTGCAGGTGTGTGCAATCCCTCCCCCTCGCACAGCGGCGGATACACCCGAGTCCCCTCGGTCCTCGGCCAACCGTGCGGGGATAGGGATGCCGTGTGGGGGCATGTTGCAGATGGGTACAAACCCTCACACCTCCAGGCAGCAGCGGATGCAACACAGTCTCCTCAGCCCTACGGAACATCTGGGAATAGGGACACCCCTTGGGGGCATGGTGCAAGTGTGTGTACCCCCCCCCCCTTCCACACACACAACGGCGGATATAGCCGGGTCATACCACAGCTTGGGAGTCTTTCACCCCCAATTCAAGGGAACCGCTCCAAAGCGTGCAAGTCGTTCACCCCAAGTCAATGGGGCCTCACCGGGGTGTGGGAGCCCTTAACCCCATGTCAATTGCCTACACCGCCGCGTGCCAGACCTTAACTACAACTCTATGGGCCACATGAAAGCCTTGGAGAGCTTTCTCCCAACAAAAAAGGCCATGCCGGGATCCTGGACGGATTGTGTGGGGATAGGGACGCCCCCTTGGCGGAATTGTGTATGTGTGTGTAGTCCCTCACCCCCCACAGAGCGGCGGATGCACCTAAGTCCCCTTGATTAAAGGCGGACCCTGTAGGGTTATGGATGGCTCTTCGGGGCATGGTGCGGCTGTGTACACCCCCCCCCCTTCCCCACACACAGCAGAAACACCCGTGTTCCATCGATTGTGGATGGCCCGGGTGGGGATAGGAACTCCTTGTGGGGGGATAGTGCAGGTGTGTGCAGTTCCTCCCCCCCACACACTGGCAGATGCAGCTGCGTCCCCTTGGTCCTGGGCTGATTGTGTGGGGATAGGGACGCCCCATGAGGGGACGGTGCAGATTGATGCAGTGCCTCATTGCCCACCACAGCGGCGGATACACCCGAGTCCCCTCGGTCATGGGTGGACGGTGTGGGGATAGGGACGCCTCATGTCGGGGAATGGTGCAAGTGTGTGTAGTCCCTTACCCCCCACACAACGCTAGATACACCCGAGTCCCATGGATCCTAGGCAGACCGCGTGGGGCGACAGACGCCTTGTCGGGGGGAAGGTGCAGGTGGGTGCAGTCCCTCACCCCCCACATAGCGGCAAATACATACACCCTAGTCCCCTCGGTCCTGGGCGGACCATGTGGAGGTGCAAGTTTGTTTAGTCCCTCCCCCCTTCACGCCGCGTCGGATACACCCGAGTCTCCCGGGCCTTGAGCCGACCGTGCGGGGGGATGGTGCAGATACTGCAGTCCGTCTCCGACACATGGCTATTAACACACCCAAATCTTCTTGTCGTAGGCTGACCGTGTGGGGATAGGGACGCCCCTTTGGGGGGAATTGCAGGTGGGTGCACTCCCTCAGCTCCCACACTGCGGTGGATACACCCGAGTCCCCTTGGTTCTAGGCGGACCTTATAGGGATAGGAACGCCCCGTGGGGCCATGGTGTAGGTGTGTGCACCCCCCCTCCCCCATCCCCACACACAGCGGCGAATAAATCCGGGTCTCCTCGGTCCTCGAAGACCCCGGTGGGGGTAGGAACTCCCGTGGGGGGATAGTGTAGGTGTGTGCAGTCCCTGTCCCCCCCCCCCCCCCCCACACACACACACACCGGCACATAAAACCGCGTCCCCCTCAGTCCTAGGCTGACCGTGTGGGGATAGGGATGCCCCGTGGGGCTGGGGCAGACTGGTGCCATTGCTTCCCCCCCGCCACACACACAGCGGTGGATACACTTGAGTCTCCTCGCGCCTGGGTGGATCTGGACGCCCCATGTGGGGGAATGGTGCAAGTGTGTGTACTCCCTCACCCCCCGCACAGTGCGGGATACACCCGAGTCCCCTCGAGCCTAGGCGGACCGCGTGGGGCTACGGACGCCTCGTGGGGGCACGGTGCAAGTGTGTGCAGTACCTCCCCCCTCCACACAACGGCAGATACACCCAACTCCCTCCTCCCCTCGGTCTTGGGCCGATTATGTGGTGATAGGGACACCCTGATGGGGGATGGCCCAAATGGGTGCAGTCCCTCAAGCCCCACACAACGGCACATACGCCCAGGGTCCTTGGGTTTTGGGCCAACCATGTGTGGATATGGACGCCCCGCGGGGGCATGGTGCAGAAGGTTGCAATCCCTCACCCTCCCAAACAGCAACAGATACACCCAAGTGTCCTCGGCCCTTGGCGGTTCGTGTGGAGCTGTGACCAGTCCATGGGGGGATGGTGCAGGTGTGTGCACCCCCCTCCCCCCCTTCCTCGCACACAGCGGCGGATACAGCCGGGTCCCCTCGATCATGCACGGACCGTGTGGGGATAGGGACGCCCCCCTGGAAGAAATTGCAGGTTGGTGCAGTCCCTCACCCCCCACACAGCGGCGGATACACCTCGGTCCCCTTGGTTCAAGGTGGACCCTCTTGATAGGATAGATAGGGATAGGGACGCCCCGTGGGAGCGTGGTGCACGTGCATGCAGCCCCCCCCCCCCCCCCTGTTCCCCACACACGTTGGCCGACTCAGCAAGGTCCCTTCGATCCTCCAGCGACCGCATGAGAATAGGAACTCCCCGTGGGGATGGTGCACATTGCTGCAGTGCCTCAGCCCCCACACAGCGGTGGATACACTTGATTCCCCTCTGTCCTAGATGGACCATGTGGGGATAGAGACACCCTTTGGGGGGATAGCGCAAATGGCTGCAGTCCCTCACCACCCACATAGCGGCAAATACACCCGAGTCCCCTCCGCCTTGGGTGGACCGCGTGGGGATAGGGACGCCCCGTGAGGGTATGGTGCAGGTGTGCGCATTCCCTCCCCCCCACACAGCGGCGGATACATCCGAGTGTCCTCGGCCCTAGGCGGACCCTGTGGGGATAGGGATGCCTCCTTTGGGGAAATTGCAAGTGTGTGCAGTCCCCTCACCCCCAACACAGCGGCGGATACACCCTAGTCCCCTCGGTCCGAGGCCGACCGTGTGGGGATAGGAACTCCCCGTGGGAGGATGGTGCAGGTGTGTGCAGTCTCTCTCTCCCCACTCACCGGCAGATACAACCGCTTCCCCTCGGTCCTAGGCTGACCGTGTGGGGAGAAGGCCGCCCCGTGGGGATGGTGCAAATTGATGCAGTGCCTCACCCCCCACACAACGGCGGATACACCCGACTCCCCTCGGTCCTGGGTGGACCATGTGGGGATAGGGACACCCCATCTAGGGGAATGGTGCCAGTATGCCGAGCCCCTCACCCTCCATAGAGCGCCAGATACACCTGAATCCCCTCGATCCTAGGTGGACCGCGTGAGGTTACGGACGCCTTTTGGGGGGGAAGGTGTAGGGGTGTGCAGTACCCCCCCCCCCCCCCTCCACAAAGCGGCAGATACGCCCCTTAGGGGAATGGCGCTAATGTAGTCGCTCACCTCCCACACAGCGGCGCATACACACGAGTCCCCTCGGCACACGGCCAACCGTGTGTGGCTATGGATGCCCCGTGGGGGCATGGTGCAGAAGGTTGCAATCCCTCACCCTCCCAAACAGCAACAGATACACCCAAGTGTCCTCGGCCCTCGGCGGTTCGTGTGGAGCTGGGACCGCTCCATGGGGGGATGGTGCAGGTGTGTGCACCCCCCCCCCCTTCCTCACACACAGCGGCGGACACAGCCGGGTCCCCTCGATCGTGGACGGACCGTGTGGGGATAGGGACACCCCATTTTGGGGAATGGTGCAAGTGTGTGCATTCCCTCACCCCCCACACAGTGCGGGATACACCGAAGTCCCCTCGGTCCTAAGCAGACCGCGTGGAGCTACAGACGCCCTTTGGGGGGATGGTGCAGGTGAGTGCAGCCCCCCCCCCCCCCCGCCATTGCGGCAAATAGAGCCGCGTCCCCTTGGTCCTAAGATGACCATGTCGGGATAGGGACGCTCCGTGGGGGGATGGTGCAGGTGGGTGCAGTCCCTCACCCCCCACACAACGGCGGATACACCCGAGTCCCCTCGGTCCTAGGCAGACCGCGTGGGGCTACCGACGCCCTTTCGGGGGATGGTGCAGGTGAGTGCAGTCCCCCACTTGCCACCCGGCGGTGGACACACCCTAGTCCCCTCGGTCCTAGACGGACCGTGTGGGGACACAGACAACCCATTGGGGGAGCTTACAGGTGGGTGAAGTCCCTTCCCTCCGACGCAGCGGCGGATACACACATGTCCCCGCTGGCCACGGGGTGCCGGTAGGGGGATAGTGACGCCCAATGCCGGTGCTGGTTAGGGGATATGGTACGGGTGCGGCTGTGTGCGCATACGACACACGGTCGGGGTGTTGCATGGGTCAGGAGTCCATGGGGAAGAGACAAAGAGGAGAGCTGCAGCCATGATGCTGAACCGGACTGGGCCCCTGGTCAGGGTCCCCCTTATCGATTGCCGGTCCAGATCGGTGGGGGCCAGCAGGCACCATGGGGATGGCGAGCGCGCCCTACCGGGGGACCGCATCTCCTCCTCCTCCTCCTGTGTGTGTGGGTGTGTGTGGGTGTGTGTGAATGCGAATGAGCATTAGCGTGCACATGTGGCGTTGCTGCCTCCCCTTCTTTGCGCTTGCAAATGATCGCAATATTTTCAATTGTGGGTTCCTTGGATCCATATGGAACAGGGAGGCAGCTGCATGGTAAAGTCCAAACAGTTGCACTTTTGAGATCTGAGCTGCAGCAACATCTGTGTTTTGACAGATCTGCTGACCAGTCCTCCCCTGACTGTCCAGAGAAGGGCAGCCAGTCCAGCATTCTTTTTGCTTGAAGAACACCCGAGGTTCTGCACTCAGTGGACGGTCTTCCTGTGCCTTGTGTGCCTCGCTGTTGTGGGTGTGCATGCCTGTCTGTGTGATGGCGTTGTGCCTCGAGTCTGTGTGCTGGTCTGGTTTGGTAGTTCTCCTGCCCTTGCAACTTTGCAGGTATTTGCCTGCTGTAAAAGCCGTCGGCGAGGCAGAGCTCAACGGCAAACTCAACCTTGCAGACTTCCCGTACACTAAGGAGCCGCCGTCCTCCAAGTATTACCTGTGTAGCAGAGGACTTGCTGCTTAGGGAAATGCGGAGTAGATGCATCGGGATGGTTGTGCCGAGCTAGGCCTTCAATGGTAAACAAAGCGGCATACTGACTCAGCCTTTATGGCTACCCCCCCCCCCCCCCACCATGAGCGTACCCACAACCAGGTATTGGCCCAATGCAGGGCTGAAGGGGTGGGGCATTCGCGATCCATGAACATGTCTACAGTGTGGTGCCCACGGTTCGCAGTGAACCTATGGACACTATGGACACATCCACAGTCCGGTGCCAATATTTTCCCATCAATGTTGTCATGCCCCTATGGCGCAATGAGATGGCCATTTCAAGCCATATATGTAGGGGTACGGAGCCCCCCCCCCCCCCTCTAGCTGGCCCCCTAACCCCCCCACAGGTGACCACCTGGCACCAGTCTAAAAACCCTCAGGACGGATCCCGTATGCAGTGCCAACGCAAGAGGACGAGGGTCAAGGCAGCGAACAGGGAGCCAACCTTGTCCCGCGATGCCCACAGAAAAGTACATCGGGCGCCCTTGGTGCCGGCGCCACGACGAGTGGGCAGTGCGTGGCAGGACCCGAGGCTGCCTGCACTTGCTGTAGTGCCTCGCAGGCGCGGCGTGCCAAGACAAAGCGTGAGAGTGCGAGATCCGGTGGACCGACAATCCGAGTCAGTGACCCTGGTGCCTAGGCGTAATGCCGGCACTGCGACACGAGGGTAGACTCGGAGCCTGGGTGCGCGGCCTGCCGCGCACTGCCGCAGGATGGCGGACGGGATGTGGCAATCCGTCGTTCAGAGTCAGTGACCGTGGTGCCTTGGCGAATAGCTGGCAAAGCGATACGAGGGTAGACTCGAAGAGCCCTGGGTGCGTTGGCCTGGTGCCGGCACCGCGATATATGGGTTGAGCGGTGTGACGACTCGAGTCAATGACCTTGGTGCTCTGGTGTATGGCCGGCACTGCGATACAAGGGTAGACTGGAAGAGCCCTGGGTGCGTGGGCTTGGTGCCGGTACAGCGACACATGGGCTGAGCAATGTGATGACCGGAGTCTGTGACCCAGGTGCTTCGGTGTGTGGCCGGCACTGCGAAAAGAGGTAGACTCAGAGTGCCTCTGTGGCACACAGAATCGGCTGACAGAGCGCTTACGTGGCACGCAGGGGCGAGTCTCAGAGCGCCTACGCGGCGCATGGAAACCAGTGACAAAAGCGCCGGCATGGCGCACAAGAACAAAGGACAGAGCGCCTGCGTGTGGCGCAAAGAGGCGAGTCCCAGAGACCCACATGGCGCATGGAAACGGACAGAGTGCCTGCATGGCAAAGATGTACGAGTCTTAGAGCGCGTGCATGGCGCACAGAAACGAATGACAGAGTGCCTGTGTGTGGCGCATAGGGGCGAGTCTCAGAGGGCTTGCATGGCACACAGAAATGCATGACAGAGCGCCCGCGTGTCGCGCAGAGAGGTGACCTGCATGGCGCATGGCAACGGAGCGAGTGCCTGCATGGCGCACAGGTACCGGTCTCATAGCGCTCGCATGGCACACAGAAACACATGACAGGGCTCGCGTGTGGTGCACAAAGGCCAATCTCAGGGCGCCTACATGGCGCACAAGATCGAGTGACTGAGTGGCTGAGTGGCACACAAGTATGAGTCCCGGAGCGCCTCACTGGCGCACAGAAGCGAATGACAGAGCGCCAGCGTGTGGCGCACATAGGCTTAGGCGTCACAACCTACCCGTAGGACAACCGTTGCACATGTTCAATTTAAGTATTCTATTTAATGTATGTGTGCTTTTTTGTTACACGTGTTGTGTGACACTGATTGAAATAGGTGGTGATGAGTTAGCCGTTAGGCATGTGTATATACAATTTTGAACACTTCTGGCCGAAACTTTGGCCAGCTTTTGAGCTTCATGTCATTTAGGTCTACCTATTTCAAATTTTTTTTAGGGCTGGCCGAAATTTCGCACACGTTTCTTTACCAAGCACACTTCATACCATCCTATTTGGCATTTTATTACAATTAGCCGAAATTTCGCATAGATTTTGCCATTTTTCTACATGGTACCACTTGTTTTGCCATTGAATACATCTCGCCGAAGTTTCTGCCACCTTGCAATTGTTATGGGTCAGGACTATTGCAGTTTACTGTCCTACAAAGCCGTACTCTTGTGCTATACAGCCTTAATGTCATGTGCTATTACCGTAAATGTTGAACATGCTGCCGTGGTTGGTGCCTTTGCACCTGCAGCCAAAGGGCTTACACAAAATGCTCTATGTGGTGGAAATCTTCAAAAGTTTTCGCAATTTTGTCTCTCATTGCGGAAGAATCGCAAAAGGTGGCATTACATGGCTCACGTGAAGACAACAGCCGCCCAGAAGAAGCCTCCACATTGGTACCAGACATTTTTGCACCAATTACATGCCTTGTACTGCCTTCTACGTCGTATGGCCCTCCTATACTCTAATTTTGGGTCTGGGTACAATTGGGGTATCATGTCGCGTCGGCAATAGCGCAACGTAGGGGTCCTTGGCCAGTGCAACACTAGGTAGGAGTCCATTCACCAGCGTGCAAGACTTGTAGCACATACCCTGTGGAACACCATGCACCGTCGCCAAGTTTGTACAGGGTTTGATAACGTGAGGCGTCATAGGTCAGGAGCCGATCCCCACTCACTTGACTTAACTTTAAATTGTACTGTTGTTGCTTTTTTGCACACCGGGTGAAAGTGGTTTTGTTGCATGCAATGAAAAACCTCATTTCACGTCCCAGGGTCCCTAAGGGTGTTCAAGATGCTGTACAGGCCAATGCTTCTGCTCGCACGCCTCTGCAACAAGGGGTACTGCGCACTGCATATGCTTGAATCCTTGCCGCCAACCGTCCTGCATCTAATGGGGGGGGAGGTGCCCTGCCTCCAAAGCACCCGCCCAAGCCCCGTGCCCCCCGGGCGCGCACGTATGTTGCTGATGCTCATGATGCCCCAATTGGTATTGATTCCTGTGATAGTGAGGAGGAGATTGACTGTGATGCAGATAGCATTGCCACGTTGGATGAGGGCGAGCACATTGGTGTTGATAAAGCACACTGGGACTGATTTTACCTTTGAAGGAAATAATGTGTGCCTGTGACTATGAATAAGGGTGTGCCATGCATTGCCATTGTGTTTTACCATGTACATGACACGTTTCGGCAGTGAGCTGGCCGAAATTTCGCCCAAAGTCTTTAATTTGTCATGTGTGCATCTCCATTTACAACACACATACCTTTCTAGCCGAAATTTCGGCCAGCCTGTTGAAAAACCGAATTTGAACACGGCTTTTGTGTTCACTACAAAGCTAGCCGGAATTTCGGCCAGGTTGTTCGAAGGATTGGGTCCAACTCCAGTTCTCAGCCCTTTTTCGCATAAATTGTGGTTGTCATTGTAGCTTTGGCCCTATTGGTTGATCTATATTCCTTTGATCACTGTGCTTTCGCATTCACTTTTAATGTCTGAGCCTGCCAAGGAGTCACAAGAGGTGGTTAATCCTCCATCAGGTGACGCAGCGTCACAAATTAGACCATCCCAAAGCGGAGATCATTTCCAAGGGGACAATCCAAGCACGCAGGGAGTTCAAAAGAAAGCCACGACAAGCCCAAAGAAAAAAAGTGCTGTCAAATTACTGGACTAGGTTACCTCAACAAGCAAAATATCAGTTCGTTGGGATCAAATCGTTATTGACCACGACCAGAGCTATGGCCAGGTTCAGAAAATTTACCTCAGGATCGGGTGCAGCGCCGGTACGATGACATCAATGCAACGCGACCTGTGGATTACATCCGGGACGTCCTTTTTTATAAAGTGACTTGTATGTTTTTGGAACTACTGTTTTCGATAGTACGGTCCTTCCGATATCTGTCAATCGCTCGGTTTCCCCTTTTTCAGCCGTAGCTACTCGCTCAGGGGTCAGCATGTTTTCAGTGCTCCCCAGAAACACAAGCAGGAATTGGAGCAGAGAACCATGGAGAGCCCGAATTGCACCCTAGTTTTTGGTGGATACGAAATTTAATAAGACTGCCCATTACACGCCAGGCGCTGCCTTGCAGGATTTCACCAAATCCAAACTACAGCTGCCTCACCTTCCACTACCTTAGAGCGAATATCCCTACTGTTGGACAGGATACAAGATGAGGAGAAGGGTGAGGAGAAGACCCTTTTGTCGCACATTGCTGTAATGCTTGAGGAGTGTGGTATAACACCCGAGGAAGGCTCATTAGTGTGTTTCGTACTTTGTTTTTGATGAACCTGGCCGAAATTATGGACAGCTTTCGTGTCACTTACTTTTTTAATGTGCAGATTGTTGTTGCCAAAACGTTGGAGCGGCGTGGGACGGTTGGTGAAATATGTTGGTGCCGCTGCAATTGAAGCCATGGCAGCCATGGAGAAACGCGGGTTGTACCCAAGCTTGGGCACGTTCAAGGACGTGGAAGGCATTATGCTTGATCGGCTTTGGGAGATCGTAGGGTACATGGATGGGACAAAAAGTACCCTATCCGGTCTCAAAAAAGTTATAAAGGATGTGGAAGAGGCCCAGATGTGGTCGTGGCACATACTCCATCTTGATACGGTTGCCAATGGGCTTGTTGACATTAGCAGAGGTATGTTACCGTCAAACAGGAATCTGTGTTCTTATTATGCAACGTACCTGGCCGAAATTTCGGCCAATTTTCGTTTCTTTCAAATAATGGACCGTGCACATCCATCCCTCTGTTCCCCTACTTATCTGCAGCTACACTTGGTACTATCGAAATGGCCAAAAGCAATGTGCAATTGCGTCCCCCCTAAAGGTAGCTTATGGTTGCTAGACCTCGTCTAAAGAGAAGCCCTGGCTACCTTGATCAGCAGTAATTAACGCACCTCTATGGAAGGAGGCAAAATATGCGGGGCTGCGGGCATTGTTGCAGCGCCCTGTTGCTAAGCCTATTTGTGAAAGGACGGATACGGGTCTGGTCAGTATCCAGTGTGCTACGTTCACGCAGGTTGAAACACACTAAGGAGGACTACGACCTGCTGAGGCAGGTCGTGTAGAGGTGATGGCAATGCGTTGTGGATCCCCTATTCCAAGTATCATTAGCTCACTGCCCTTTGCCGCCTGCATCATTGAGGTGCCACACCTCTATACTTCTGGTTTGCATAACTTGGTTGCCCAGCTTGTGCTGTCCAATGTGCCTGTCTTCATTTGTGGTGAGACTGCTGATGTGAATGCCACTGTTGCTGGTCTGCAAGCCACGGTTGCTGAGGATTTGCACCGGTGTGACATCTCTATTTTTAATTTGTCTACTAGGACCCCATTGTATAATGCAAGTTCCCATCTCTTTTCGATCTGCTCCGCTACAGCTTTTGATACAAAACTGCCACGTTATGTAGCCTTTACTCAGGGCCATTTGCCTTGTGTGCTGCCTATTGAGATTTTTTCATACCTTTTGAGCCTTGTACCAGTCCCCACACGGGCAGGCAACTGGTTTCTGCTTGGGACCATGTCTGTGCATTTCGCAAGCATGCTAACTACCACATTTTCCAGGGACTGTAGTGTTGTTTGCGACCTCCTGGCCGAAGAGTGTTAAATACCAGGGGACTTTGTTGAGTCCTTAAGGGCGTCCATTAGCAAGGCTGACACCTGACCCCCCAAGGCATGGAATGACGCGTACGATGACTTGAGCTCAGGGGTCATGTTGATTGTTTTGGTAATCGGTATGTTGAGGGTGATGATAAGGAGGAGGACCACCAGGCAGATTCACAGAAGGAGGAACAGACACCAAGGAAGCCAAAAGTGACAATTCCAAGGCTCTTGAGTCTCCTAGCAACACACAGTGCGCGCAGCCCGCGTCGGCATCCTCCACTGGCAGTGTGGCCCCTACTTGCAAGGGTTTGAATACTTTTTTCAATCATTTTTCACCATCACAGGGCGGCAACACACAGTCACAAGCTGCTGCCACTACCACTGGCAGTGCCAATTCTGCTGCCAAGCCTGCCCCTAAGCCAGGACCCAAGAAGCCTCGTGCTTTGGGGCTGAGGAAGCGCTAACACCTCTCTCAATGGTCTGTATTGTCTGTTCGTATAAAGGCTGGCCGACATTTCGGCCAGCATGTGCCTGTGCACCTTTTGCTACACACGTTTCGATAATTTTTCTACAGCCATTGCGCTGCCTTGTATTCAATTGTTGTATCTCAATCATTTGGATGACGGCCCAACTGGCCTGGGTGCCCGGCGCTGCCCAGGTCCTCATGTATGCCATCTGGGAATGCAGGGATGCACCTCGTTGCACGGGCCTGCAGGACGTTCGGTCCGCACAGCCAGTGCGCTTGGATTCGGCCCCAATTGGGGTATGGTGGCGTTGGCGCGTACCGGGGCAGGGCGAGCCATTGGACCTAGTGGCTGAGGAATGGGCCCTGTTGCGAAACCGCATACGGCAGTCACTGCGATGAGCGGCCCTACTGCGGTTAGAGGCGCGGCGGCCGCAGACGTTGGGGGGGCTGGCGGGGGCCATTGACCAGCGGGCATGCCGGACGGGTTTCGCACGCTTCCACAGGGAGACCGAGCTCTCCATCTTGCGGGGCGTGCTCAGACGGGCCACATGGACTGCTTCTCGGGCGGGCAAGCAGCGCATGAGCCCTCGCCTGACCTGCCCGTACTGTGCGGCCCAAGTGACCAATGACGAGCGGCACATCCTGTCGCACTGCGCGTGCTGGACGACCGAAAGGCACACATGGCTCTAGTGGTTGTGAGAGGCCACCGGTAACCTGCCTGCTTTGAACACAATAGTCGATAATTGGCCAGCTTGCCTGCAGCATGCCCGTCTGGTTCCCTCCTGGGCCACGGAAGGTGTTGACCCACAGCAGGTTGACGAGTTTGCCTACCCGTTGTTCGGGTTGGCATTGTCTGTACTGGTGGCGCGCATGAGGGCAGAGCAAGCTACGTCCGACATGGGCCACGTTGCGCTCCTCTTTCTGGATATGCCGCAGCCAAAACGGGGGCGCACGTACCCGTGGCAGGAACTAGTCGGTCCGCTGTCACGTCCGGACCGCGGTCCACAACTGCGGTTGGCAGCGAGCTTACCCTGCGGATAGAAGTGGGACTAGCAGCTGGCCGCATACCTCGTCTCATGGGCTTCCATGCTACGTTGGCGCGAGGGGGAGGTGTCGTGCGCGGAGCTCCCAATGGATTTCGAGGCCACTTCGGATGGGGCGCTACCCGCGCGCCCGGAGCACGCCCTCTGGATGGCCGTGCTTTTACTGCAGGAACGAGCAGTGGTCCTACGGCAGGCGGCCAAGGCGCTCTAGCCGCACATACTGATGGGCCGCCTCCTACTTGCAGAGGAGTCCCCCAGGTGCCGTAATTGCATTAGGGGGTCGTACATCCCTTGGCTTGAAGGGGCGACCCTAGTTTGTTGCCCGCGGCGAAATGGTGAGGATGCTTGAGGGCTTGGCAGCGCACTGTGTCACGCATTGGCAGTGGCGGCTGAATAGGCCCATAGACGCGGCACCAATGCTTCGTTTCTTGGGAGGATTCTTTCCTCCGGCACTAGCAGGCAAGGCCCCCCTTCGGCCGTACCAGGGGGCGCAACCGCGGCCGCGCTGCCCGCCGGCGCGGCCGGCGGAGTAGTCCGCCAGCTCGGGAGCGGCGCAGCGAGCAGCCGCGCCGGGGGTCCTCTCCTCTCGGCGCAGCCTAGGCAAGGGAGGTGGCTCCACAGGAAGGCTCTGCCCCACACATGGGGCGCCGCCATGCGAGCGCTGCCGGGCTACGGGCCATGTGGTTGCCAAATGCTGCCAATACGGACACACAGCCGACCTAGGGCAACAGGAGCACCAACGGGCCGGGGATCGTACGTCACGCGGCAAGGCATGCGGAGGCTACCGCAGGCGGAGCGGGTCTCCACGGCCAGAGGCATGCATGGCTGGCTCCGGCGGCCGAGTGAATCGGAGAACCAGAACGCGCCGTCACCACCTTCACTTGCGGCCCATGAACCAAACAACCGGATGGGGCCGGGCAAGGGCCAGAAGCGCGCGTCGCCGGGGGACCCCGCGGACGGGACCTAGTGCCAATAGAAGTGCCACAAGGCAGGCACGTAGGCAGCAAGGGGATCACAGCCAAAGGATCTCGCCCCCCCCCCCCCTTACGGGCCACCCTGCTCCCCGAGCGGGAGCCGAGGAGCGGCCTTCCCGCACCCCCCCCCCTTGACTTTCTCCGCCCCCAAACCCCCCGCCTCCGCCACCGGTTGGATATTGGCCGTGGGAGGGGCGGCCACAGCGGCAGCACAATCGACTCCAGAGCCGGAGCGTCCACCCTAGGGAGGGGGCGGAAGCATAGGAGGGCAGCTAGTAGGCAACCCCGCAAGGGAGGGGGGGGGGGGGGGCAAGGGGACCTCAGCCAACCCTCGGCACACCGCCGCCCCACGGCCGCGGGCAAGCGACTGGTGCAAGCCGGGTCACCAAGGGTCTCCACCCCAAGCAAGCCCAAGAGGGGACCGGGGGCTTGCGGGGGCTGGCAGCGCCAATAAGGCGCCAGCGTCAGGACGCCGTCGCCCAGCCGCAGCACACGGCCTTTTCTGGGCTTCACCCGATCGCCTTTGGTCATGCCGTCAGGGGATGAGGCGCAGGGGAGATAGTCTCCGCCCCCGAGAGGATCTGAGGCCCCGGGCAAGGGGCGCGGAAGGGCCCGCAGCGACGACACCTAAGCCCTTGGCGCGGGTCCTTCTCTCGCGCCATGTACACTAAGGGTGAGGCTTGGGGTGCGGCACAGTGGCTCTGCCACGTGCTGCTTGTGTGTGGACCCCTGTACGCGCACCGTGCAGGACCTACATAGGCTGACTCATATCTCAATCTTTTGGATCCATTAACTATACTGCATTGCACAATATCTTGCAATTGTACTGCTCCTATGTTCCTTGCACATGTTTGTTGTTGTAGGTGCCCTTTATCTGCGACATTATTTCATGTGCTCAACGCCCGGCCGAAATTTTGCGCAACTTCGGCCATTATGCTGCATACAACGGTGGATTTGGATTTTTTTTTGAAGAGTTGGCCGAAATTTCGCCCAGCTTCGGAAAGCTCGGAAATGCGGTCGGATACTTTGGGGGATATATTCTTTGGTGTTGAATGAGCCCTATTTTTACTGTTCTTGTGACCAGGGTATATTCGTGGGTTCTGTGGTAATGTTGGAAACAAGGGGTACCATCAACAATAACCCCCCCCCCCCCCCCGAAACCACGGGAATGCACTGGTCTGAATGTGAAGTGCTTCCCATTTTATTGTGATTGGGGGCCTGCATCTGGAAATCTGTTGTGTAACCGGAATTGGAAATATTGACATACATTAGACATACGTACCTTCATTCTACATATTGCCACTTGCGGGGGGGGGCTACCCCCAAAAGAACACGCCTTTTGTGATAGTTTTCTTCTCACTACAACATGGACTTCCGTGGGACATAGCGCCAAGGTGGGGGCGAAGGGCTGTGACGTCTAAGAGGGGCGAGTCTCCAAGCGCCCACATGGCGCAGAGAAACGGATGACTGACTGCTTGTGTGTGGCGCACAGAGGCGAGTCTCAAAGTGCCTGCATGGTGCACTCGATCGAAGGATAGACCGTGTGCGTAGCGCGCAAAGGTGAGTCTCAGAGCGCTCGTGTGGCGCACAAAAGCATGTCTCGCAGCCCTCGCGTGGTGTACACGGGCTAGTCTCAAAGCGCCTGCATGGCACATGGAAAGGAAGGACCACGTGCTTGCATGGCGCACAAAAACGAATGAAAGAGCGGCTGCGGGTGGCGCACGGGGGCCCCTTTACCGTTGCAGGGGGGGGTCTCCTTCATGTGTTTCAACTGTCCACCTCGGTCCTTCCCAGGGTTAGAGTGGGGTTGAGGCGACCTCCCACTAGGACCTTGCTCTGCAGGGGTCTCCCTCCGCGGAGGCTTGCGCAGGTACTTGTCCATGTGCGAATCATTCTCCCTCTCCATGGCCAACTCGATCAACAGATCCATCAGGTCATCATAGGAGTGCGTCCGAGCTTTCCTCTCGAACGTCTCCCTGAATTTCTCCCAAGTCTTGGGAGGGATCTTCCCTACGAGTCAAAGGTGAGGCTCTGTAGGCCTATAGGACGTGGGGTTCATACGCCCCGTGAGCTCTTCCAGCTGCGCCACAAACTCTGAGATACGGGCAAATGTAGGCAATTCGGGGAGTAATGTCTCGTAGACTTGGTCCATCTGTTCCAGTCTCTTGAGGTAGTCGCCCCAGTTGGCGCTCTTCCTGATAGCGGTCTTCACCTGCCGCTGAAGAAATTTCTTTCTGCACGACTTCTTGATAAGTGTGCACTTTGTCCTGACGTTAGCATGTTGCCGACCCGTGAGGAGTAAAAATTCGGAGAACTCCTCAGCCCACTCGGGCAGATTTTTGGGATCAAACTCTGGGAGTTCAATCTCAACGTTTGCCGTGGCGATGGCCTTCGTTCCCCTACATGGTACACCTGGGTCACGTGTTCCACCTGAACGGGGTGAGGGGTATGTAGTGGCTAATGGCGCCAATGCAGCTAGGCCATAGCTCTTCATCTCAGCCTCTGAGGTGTCGCCTACACTACAGACAGGCACAGCCCTCACAGAGGGGTGGAAAGGGCTAGGACAGGTGTCCATAGGGGAGCTGCGGATGCCTCGGCAGCTCTTCACATCCCTGGTCAACAGTTCCACACCAGGGGACATGGTAGGGCGGGGCTTCTTCAGGTCAGAGAGCCCGAGTCTTGCTTTGAGTGCCGCTGACCGGGCACTCAGGTCTGGGTCTTCATCACCTGCACCCAGGACCCGGGAACACAGCTCCATGGTCTCATCGAGACCCAGCTTAGGGGATGCCATGTGTGGGGGCAAACCTCGTTCCACGCCTGAAGGTCCTGGAGCCACCCCCCTCGGAGAGGGTTCTCGCTGCAGGCACTAAGGCTCCTTAGGCTCCTTTGAGGGCGTAGGTTCATTGCATCCCCAGTTGGGTTCTCAGTATGACGAATGGGCCGACGCCGACGCATCACATTCGCCATAAGGTATTTGGAACGTGTCATCGCCCCACGTGGCTCCGAACATCGGTCCCAAAGCCGCATCCTTTCCTTTTCCTTTCTTTGCTGCCGTCCTCCAGGCTTTGACCTTGGCATTGGCCACTGTGGCCATCTTCTCGAATCCATGAATAGGTGTGGTCTCGGACGGGGGAAGGGATGACACTAGGGAAGCTAAGGCGGCCACCACGGGGTCCTTGTCTTCAACACGTTTGAGGTTCGCCTGCGTTCAGCCACAGAGGCGGTCCGAGACTCGTACTTGAGCGCCTCACAGGCGCTCTTTGATTCCTTTCTGTGCGCGATACGGGCACTCTGAGACTCGCCCCCATGTGCCACGCAGGCGCCGTGTCATTCATTTTGGTGCGCCATGCATGCACTCTGAGACTCGTCGTTGTGCGCCCCGTAGGCGATCCGTCATTTCTTTCTGTGTGCCAAGTAGGCGCTTTGAGAAGCACCTTTGTACGCCACACAGGCGCTCTGAGACTCGCCACCGTGCACCACATACGCAGTCTGTCATTCTTCTATGTACGCCGAACAGGTGCTTTGTCATTCGTCTTCTGTGCGTCCCGCTAGCGTCTTGAGACTCAATCCTGTGCACCACCCTGAGATTCCCCTCCGTGCGCTGTGCACTCGTTCCAAGCTGGTCATCTAACATTCGTTTCTGTGTGCCATGCTGGCACTGAGAGACTCGCCTTTGGGCGCCACACGGAGGCGCCCTGTCAGTTGTGTCTGTGCGCCATGCAAGTGTCTTGATACTCGCCTGCGTGCGCCACACACAGGCGCTGGGTCGTTCGTGCAAGGGCGCACCGCTGGCGCTTTGGGACTCGCTCCGATGCGCCACGTTGGCGCTCTGCCATATATTTGCGGGTCCCATGCAGGCGCTCCCAAACTCGTACTCTTGTGCCATGTAGGCGCTCTGTGATTCGTTCCTGTGTGCCATGGCGGCGCTCTGAGATCCCTACCTGTGTGCCATGCAGTCGCTATGTATTTGGTTCCTTTGCGCCACACAGACACTTTCGGACTTGTCCCGGTGCGCCATGCAGGCGCTCTTCCATTCGCTCTTGTGCACCATCCAGGCGCTCTGTCCTAGGTTTCCCTGCGCCATGCAGGCGCCCTGAGGCTAGCCCCTTTGCACCACGCCGGCAGTGTGAGAGACGCATCTGTGCGCCATGTAGGCGATATCAGACTCGCCTGTACGCACCACACAGGCACTCATTGTGTCTTTTCATCTTGTGTGCCATGCAGGCGCCCTGTCATTCCTTGCCGTGTGCCGCGCAGGCGCTCTGGGACTCGTCCTTGTGCAACACACAGGCAGTCCGAGACACGCATCTGTGCGCCACGCAGGCGCTTTACGACTCACCTCTGCGCGCCACGATGTGCTCTGCCATTCCATCCGGTGCACCATGCAGGCGCTCTTTGATTCGTTCTTGTGCGCCATGCAGGCACCCTGTCCTTGGTTACCCGGCGCCATGCAGGCGCCCTGAGACTAGCCTCCTAGCACCACGCCGGCAGTGCGAGAGACGCATCTCTACGCCATGCAGGCGCTCTCACACTCGCCTATGCACACCACGCAGGCACTCATTGTGTCTTTTGCTCTTGTGCGCCATGCAGGCGCTCTATCATTCATTCCCGTGTGCCACACAGGCGCTCTGGGACTGGTCCTTGTGCAACACAGAGGCACTCCCACACACGCATCTCTGCGCCACGCAGGCGGTTTGTGACTCACCTCTGCGTGCCACACGTTGGCGCTCTGTTCTGTGTTCCCGTGCGCCATGCAGGCGCTATGAGACTCGCCTCCGTGATTCTGGTCCTCTAGGAGAACATACAGAACCAACAGGGGCGGAGGAGAATAATGAAAATGATATAGAAGGAGCCCGTCCAAACGCTGAGGTGCCGCACACGAGCGAATGGCAGGTCACCCGCGGGGCACACACGTGCAACTCTTAGAGCACCTAGGTGGTGCACAGAAACGGATCATATGATATAGTGCCTGCGTGGGGCACAAGTATGAGTTGTAGAACGCCTACATGGCGCTTAGAAACACATGATGGAGCACCCGTGTGGCGCAGAAGAACGACAGAAAGAACGCTTGCGTGGCGCAGAGGAATGAAGGACAGAACGCTTGCGTGGCGCACTGAGGCGAGTCCCAAAGTGCCTGCGTGGCGCACAGGAACGTAGATAGAGTGCCTACGAGGCGCACACCGACAAATTTTAGAGCGCCTGCATGACAGCTGCCAGGCCTGGCGCACGGGTGCAAGTCTCGGAGCGCCAACATGCCGCATAGGAAGAAATGAAATACCGCCTGTATGGCACACTGAGGCAATTCTCACGGCACTTGCATGACGCAAAGAAACGAATGACGGAGTGCCTCCGTGGCACATGGAGGCTGTTCTCCAGCGCTTGCTTGGTGCGCGGAATCGAATGACAGAGCGCCTTCGCGGTGCTCAGCCACGACTCTGAGACTGCCTCCGTGGCGCACAGGAACGAAAGATAGAGCGCCTGTGTGGCGCACGGGTACGGGTCCTAGAGCACTAGCAAGGCGGACAGGAATGGATGACATAGTGTTGTGTGGCGCACACGTATGAGTCTTCGAGCGCCAGCACGGCGCACAGAAGACGAATGACAGAGGGCCTTTGTGGCATACACAAAAGAATGGTAGAAGGTTTATGTGGCGCACGGAGGCGAGTCGCCGGGCGCCTGCGTGGCGCACAAAACCAAATGACATAGCGCCTGCGTGCCACACATCGATGACTCTCATAGCACCTGCCCAGCACACACAAACAAATCACAGAGCGCTTGCGTGGTGCACGGAGGCGAGTCTTTGACAGCCTGAGTGGCGCAGAGGAACGACTATCTAAGCGCCGGCATGGCGCACAGGGATTGTTCTCAGACCCCGTGTGTGGCGCACAGGAACGAATGACAGAGGGCTTGCGTGGCGCACAAGTACGAATAGAGCGCGTGTATGATGCACGGAGGCAAGTCCCAGAGCGCTTCCATGGTGCGGAAAAGCGAACGACAGTGGGCCTGCGGGGCGCTCAAGTAGGAGTCTAAGGCGTGCAGGATCGACTAACAAAGTGCCTCCGTGGCGCAAAGAATGAAATGACACATTTGCTGCGTGGCGCACAGGTACGAGTCTCCTAGCGCCAACGTGGTGTGCAGAATTGAATGACAGAGTGCCTCTGTGATGCGCAAAAACGAATGAAAGACGGCCCGGGGCCCAGTCAGGTACGAGGGTTGGTGCCAGCGGCAAGTGGGTGGGATGGAGGACTTGCACCGCGCGGTGCAGGAAGCTTGGGGGGCGCCTGTGGGAGCATGGTGGCTTGTTCCAGGGGGAAGAGTGCTATGTGACGAGAAGGAGGAGTTGCACACGGGGGACCACATTCAAGTCCGCTTCCGCGGCGACGGAGGGGGAGGGGAGGGTGAGGCGGGACAGGCGGGGGCATCGTGGGGGCCGCAAGAGGGGGAGGTTGGGATGGGGCAGACGCTGGCGAAGAAGATGGAGATGATGCGGCTGCAGGGCGAGGTGCTGCAATTGCTGGCCGCCAGTACAAGCGGCATGCGGAAGGAGTCGGAGGAGTTGAAGAGCGGCAAGGGGAAGGAGAAGCAGAAGGAGGAGAAGGAGGAGCCCATCCCTCTGATTTAGGTGGCCAACGTGGAGTAGATGCAAGGTACCCCCATATGCTCCGGTGGACGTCGTGGCAATGCAAACTCTTGAAGGAGTTTTTGGGGCGTCCGGGGGAGGAATGGGTTGTTGAAGACATGGAAGGGATAGAAGGAGGGGATGGGGGAGGGGTCGTGGATTCCGACATTGTCCTGACGCCCCCTGAAGACGGTGGGACCCCCTGGAATAAGTTTGCGTGGGGAACTGTGTGGGTATGGTGCGGAACCAACGGGAGTATGGAGCCAAATGGGGCGGTTCCGAGAAGGGGGCAAATGGGCAGTAGAAAGAGTCCAAGGGCGGAGGTGAGGGGGGAGGGGGGGTGGTTGCTATCAGGCGACCGGGATTTTACAGGGGGCCGGAAGTGGCATTGCACCAGGGGGAGCTATGCTTTCAGTCCATGGGAAGCGAACCGAAATGCGTCCCGCTTTCGGGCAAACCGGATACCGCTTCGCACGGGGACAACTCTGGGAAGCGAGGGTGCAAGAGCAGGAGGATAGCCCGGAAGCGCTGGCAGTTCATTGCGTCGCTGACTGCACCTCTAGACGTTGGGGGGGGGGGTTGTGTGGGGAAGTTATGGAAGTTCGCCATGGGGAGCCCGGGCAAGGGGGAGTAGGAGGTCCTTTCTCGATACTTGTTTCACCAGTCCGGAGATGGAGCCTCGTCGTAGACGATGCGGGGGACGATCTCAGCTGTGAAAATTGCGGAGGACATGGGGTGGATCCCCGCAGCCGTGGCCCCGATTCACAGTTAACTTGCCAAGAGTGGGTGGGGTTGTGGGTTCCATTTTTACCTCTTTCCCCGGGTGTTGCGGGATGCGGCGAGAAGAGGGTGGGGGGAACCGGGTGGGAGACCCTTGGTGGCTCTTATGTGCTTGTCCTGGTTTGCATTCCTCCGGGTTGGTGAAGCCGCATCCATACGGGTTGCGGATATTCTGGGGGACAAAGCACTTGGATTTTGGGCTACCAAGAGGGGGATTATTGGTCGGAAATGACGCACGTGGTCGGAGTGGTCGAAGGCATGGAGGAGGTACCTGCGCTAGTACACCAGGGGTTGGGAGGGCGCAGAGGGGGTGGTTCCTTGGGGAGATGGTGTATGAGACTGCTTTGGCGGGGTTCCTTCAAGGGACGGAGTGGGGAGATGGGAGGTGGCATGGACACCACAGGGGGGTGGGGGGGCTGCGTGGACACGTGGGCCGCCAAAAGCGTGGTTCCTATCCTTCGGGAGGTGGGAGGATAAACGAACGGCCATGGCGTATGCCAAGGATTTTCAGGATCCCATGGTGCTGGGCGACCTCCCCTTGCCGTGGCCCGGGGACGGGGACACTTTGGAATTCCGGGACCTGGCGGCAAGCTAGGTTTGGGCGGGGGTGCAATTTACATCCGAGAGGCTTGGAAGGGGGGGACAACGGTGCGGGGGGGGGGGGGGGGGGGACCTTGACTCGGATGACCCTAGCCCACCTGCAGGGTTTTCGTGATCCTCCCTTGGTACGTGTATGAAAGGTAGTTTTGTTCATCATAAATGGTTTAATGCAATATGGACCGATTTTGCTCTTGCTAGGGTACCCATGGGCCTTTTTCGTTCAAAACTGGGGGGTGGGGTCAACCCCCTTGAGGTGAGTTCTTTTTTGTCTGCCGGGTTTTTTTTGGAAAAATTGCCATTTGTGCCAATTTTTGAAAATTATGAAAACACCCTCCCCTGTTCATAATTCGGTTCATAATTCAGTTCGTAATTCAAAACCCGTTTCATGAACGCGCCGAGCGTTTTATGATCGCTTTTTATGAACACGTTTTATGAACAAATACAAAGGCACACAAAAATCGCTCAAGCTTCAATCTTTCCTATACTGGCTTGTCCTTCCTTGTCCTTGCTTGTTCATGCCGCCCTAAACCTCAGGGCTAGGGCCTGTCGGTCAGGTGACTCATCCCCCTCCAAAGAGGGGGGTTCTTTGCGCCGCTTTTGCTGCTCGGGCTGCTTCCCCTTCACCCCCTTCCCATGTCCACGGGGGTGTGCCTGGTCCTACGATGAGCTGCTGCACGATTCGAAGGACTTGCGCTTCAGAGGGGGGGGGCTTTTTGGGTTGCGTGGGTTGGGGGGGGGGGGGCACGGCAGGGCGTTTGGGTTTCTCGGCGGCGGGCTTTGCTCGGGAGGTGCTGCGGGGGCTGCCGGGGGTGGGGGGGCTCAACCCACAACTGGACAGCAGGATCTCCTCGTCAGCACACCCCTCCCACCCCAACTCCCCCAGCCTCGCCCAGCAGGGCGTATTCGCCGCCCAAGTGTCCGTTAAGCGGCGGGAGCGCTCCCTCTCCCACAGCCCGGAGAGGATGGCGCACCCCCGTTGGGGGCTGAGGAGCAACAGCTAGTACAGGGCGGACAGGGGGATGCTGAACTCGGCGGTGCCCAACCGGTACCGGATGCGAACCCCCGCGACGTCCGCCGGTTTCACTTCCACGTCCACGACCTGTGACAGTGCCGTTCATAAAACGCGTTCATAAAACGCTTTCATGGTTCATAAACGGGCAGTGCAGGGTCGCAGAATTATGAATGCCGAATAATGAACGAATTATGAACGAATTATGAACGCACATACCTCAAAATCCGGCTGTCGTCCGATGGTCTGCATGGCGCCCAAGGCGTTCCGCACATTCGCAGCCGCGCTAGGAGGGGTGCCCTGGGGGGCGCCAGTGAGGCCCGTGGTGCTGCTGGTGGCCCGGGCTGCCCGGCAAAGGGGCTTGATGGGGCGGGTGATGGTGAGGCCCTCCACGGCCCCCTCGTACAACGCCTCCTGCCACGGGTCATAACCCCCCCCCCCAAAATTGATTCCCACTTGGGGATGCACCCGAAATTGCGCACGGAGCGCTGCAGCTTCACCCACCCCATTTCCCCCCAGTGGAGGAACAACAGCTCCCAATGGGAGGCCCGCGTCAAGGCCCCACGCGGCCCCGAAAAAACTTTGGACCGCGTCAAATCCCCAGCCCCAATTGGTTCGGGGATGGGGGGCAGAGGCTTTCCCGGCTTGGGCTTCCATGCCTATGCCCCCCCCCCCCTCCCCGTGTACCGCCAGGCCCCCCCCTTATTGCGGATGCGGTGCGGCACAAGGCGGCGAAATGCCCAGCGCAGGGTGACGTAAGTCACCTCGGGGCTCGAAAAAAGCGGGGCATCGGGGGACTACCCACTGTTCAGCCCTCCTTGCGCCCGGGGGAGGGTCAACACGTTGCGTTGGTTGGTGTGGCCCAGGCCCCACGCATGGCCCGCCTCCCCCCTCAACCATGGGGCCACAACCCCCCCCCCCTCCCCCCCCCCCCTGCGTCCCCCTCCACTGCCATGTCCTCGATCTCGGCCTTCACGTCCTCAATGTCGGTCGCGGCCTCCTCCTCCCGCACCCCCCTCCCCCCCGCTGCCTCCTTCTTCCTCCTCTTCTCCTCCTTCCTCTTCTCCTTCTTCCTCTTCTCCTCCTCCTTCTCCTCCTCCTTCTTCCTCCTCTTCCTCTCTTGCTCCGAGGAGTCTGTTGACTCCTCAGTCGAGGAGTCGGCGGCGGGTTGGCACGCGGGGTGAGCGGCATGGGGTTGGACGTGGGCTTGAGGAGGCAGAGGAGCTTGAGGTGAAGGTGGAGGTGGAGGTGGAGCTCGAGGCTGAGCTGGAGCTGGAGCATGGCCTCCAGTCGCTGCTCATGTGGACATGGGGGACGCTGTTCATAAATCGTTCATACAAGCGATTCATAATTCATCAGTTCATAAATCGGTTCATAATGAATTCATTTACGACGGCAGTTTCCGTTTTATGAACGCCGAATCATCAACGCAATATGAACGCGCACAACAGCACACTGACAGCATACCACTAGGGCCAAGGTTGCCTTCTGGCTCTCCTCCAGTAGCTTCCTCAGCTCGGCGGCGTCCATGGATGGGCGAAGAGTAATAAAGCTCGGTCGCAAAGGGCGCGTGGGTGGACGGTGCTTGGGGGGTGGTGCTTAGAAGTGAGACGGCGGTGCACGCCGCGGTATGTGGGGTGTTGTAGTGCAACATTGGCAGGTCAAAGGTTAGAAACCACCATTTTCAAACCTGCAGGACGACCATTGCTTCCCGTTCCGCTGCATTCTTACCCACACCCGCACCCCTGGAACTATGCCCATTACATCCCTTCTTCAAAGTGTAATTTGTGCTGTCCACAACGTCCCCGGACGCAGCAGCCAATCCCACCCCACATGCATTCGCACTCTCGAGCATGGCATCACAGTCCTCTTCGAGCAACAACAAATAGTGTGAACCCGACTGGCCGCAGCAGTGTTCCCGAAACGCAGCAGCAACGATTCGGCACGAAGGGCGTGCCACAACCGGAATCGGCGAGTACAAAGTGCGTAGCAATGTTCGCAGCCCTCCAACCGCTTGCCACGTGGGGTCCTCCTTGACGCATGCAAGCAGCGGCGCAATCTGCTCCCTTGCACAGAACAGGTTGTGGGCCTCCTCCCCGTCCGGTACGTTGTGCACCCCCAACCGCACGCCACAACGGTTGCAGTACATAATTTTCTGTACCTCCCCTGCAACCTCATGGGGATGATTTCCCACCTGGGCCCCCAAGAAGGCCACCAAGAGCCTCCCGAAGGCCATGCAACAGTGCAATATGCACAATAATACCCAATTTCTGGCTATGACCAGCAGCGGCTCGCCGGTGCATCCTGCCGCATCCAAATTTTTGCGGGTCACCAGATAGCGACAATGATTGTTTGCATCCGACCGCGTTGTCCTCGGTGCAGCGACGCCATTCCACCACTTGGCCTTGTTGTCACGCACGGCCTCGTTGAAAATGCTCTACACTTGGGGAGCCACGGTGATGCCCAGCAACCTCCGGGGCCACGGCTGGTCCCCACCAAGGAGGACCGTTGCCGGCACGCAGCTGTCACACCAGTAATAACTTTTGCGGTCAAAAATTGACTACAGGCGCTGTGTTCATAAAAGGTGTTCATAAGTCGTGTTCATAAAACACGTTCACAATTCAGAATTCGGCAGTACGGCGTTTTATGACGGCAGTTTTCGAATCATGAACGCGTCAATTATGAACCAGTGATGAACACGATAATGCAGACTACCTGTAGCACCTTAGCCCAAATTTGGCCGAAGGCAACCATAGCCTTGTCCCCGTGAGGGCCATGCCGATGACACATTGGAAGGCAAGTGTGCGCACTCTTACCCGATGGTTCAATAGCCCCACCGATAGCTGCGACCAACCGCCACCGGCGCAAGGATACCCGTCACGCCGCACCACAAGGGTGAGGGGGCAGGTCCAGTCAATAGACTGGCACAGGGCTGGCCGGGATTGCACGTATTGTGCCCACGACCGCATGAGCCAGCAGTGACGCGACGATGGGGGGTCGGCACATTCTACCGGGGGGGACAACACAAACGGTGCGGTCAATGACTTCCACGTTGCGTCAAATTGGTCCCGTGTGGGGATGGGCCGTGGAAAGGGCAGCCCGGTGTGGGCGGTGTAGGCGTCGCCCCGGCGGGTGATGTACTCAGACAACACGCGGACGCCGGACCGGGGTGCACGCAACTCCAATAGGAGCCCTATCAGATAGGGTGCGGGAAAGAGGGCCTCCGCATACGTACAGATGGCGTGCACGTTGGTTTCGTGGACCGCCGGGAGGGGAGCGTGGTCCATTGCCTCCGTAAAACGGGCCCGCATGAGGGGGGACGATGACATCCATTGGGCCAAAAGGTCGGAACACTTGTTGCGCCGAAGACTGGTGGCACCACTAAGCCGAACAAGCATCATGTTCAGCTCCGTGAAGACGGAGGGACAATAAGACATAACAAAATCTGTGGAGAAAGAAGCGTTCATAATAACTGTTCGTAATTCATGGTTCATATATGAACCGTTCATAAATAAAAAATGAATTATGAACAATACTACTTTTCATACAAGTACCTAGGGCTCCAGGGCTAGGGGTTGCAAGGAGCGGGGTGCACTCGTGGGGAGCGTCGATGGGAGCGGTGAGCGGGTATCAGGGGAGTCAACCTGCTCAGGCGATGGGTCCCTCTCAGAACCCCCCCCCCCTTCCCCCTTAAGACGTCCGAGGAGGTGGGCATCGGCTTCCAGAGTTGGGAGGGCAAATGTGCGCCCAAGTCCGAAGGCGTCTGCCAGCTTCAGGGGGGGGGGGGGGGGGCACCGAAATGTGCCGGCAAAGTTTTCACTTCGGAAGCCACCACTTCCCCCGATGGGGGAGATTCTTCCGCTGAGGAAGGCGCCAGAGGGAGGGCTTTTGAGGCTCCCGGTGCTGGGCCAAGGGGGGCACCAGCTGGCGATGAGGCCATCTGCGTGTCCTCGGCCTCGAACGGGGACGTAGGGGGAGGGGGGGGGGGATTCCTCATTGGTGCAAGGCCACGTCAGGGCATCGGGGGGTCCAAAACCCCTCCGGTGCGGGGTACCCCAGGGATGGGGAGAAGGCCACTTGTGGCTCCTGCCGGGAGTACGCGTCGGCCGAGGACGACGCGTGCGCCGGTGGGGGCGTTGTTGGTCGCGTCCGGCGTGCGTCACGGGCACGGCTTCCGGGTGGAGGGGCAGGCCCGAATCAACCCAAGGTGGCCGCCACTAGTTTAGTGCCTGGCGGAGTTGGCGCGGGTGGTGTTGTGGCTGGCTCCAAGGCTCAAGATCGACCTCCTGCGGCTCTTGGGTAGATGCACGATCCTCGCGGAAAGGGTTTTTCGCTGCGGCGGAGGATTGGGGGATGGAGGAGATTGTTACTCGTTTTTTGGGGCTCTTGGGGGACATGAACGAGGACGCATTGGAGTCTTTGGCCCACCTGAGTACTTGCCCCACACCCAAGAAGGCATCAATTTCGGAGGAAATATTGCGTAAAGGCTTGGGAGAAATGGGGCAGTATCCCATCCCTAGGGAACTCTGGGATGAACTCCTCCCGGCGGGCCCGCCGGAAAGATTGCGTGGGGTGCGGCTACCGGAGGGCAAGGGTCACCCAAGCCCTAGGATGGAGGTGATGTTGGAGGTACTGAAGAGGCCGGGGGTATTTGCCGAGGTGCAGGTTCAGCAGGGTGAACAAGGGGGTCCCAACTGTACCCCCTTTGTTATCCCCCAAAATGACATCAAGGCATCGATGATTCTAGATTGCATCCCGGGGAACGCAGCGGACCCTCAGCCGCCCCCCCCCCCAATTTCTTTTTGGCCTCTTGGAACGGTTGGGGGAGTGATTGCAGGTCTATGGGGGGGGGTTTGTGCATGACACATGTTGATTTGTCTAACACTTTTTGGAGTTTCTTGCTCCCTGCTGGGTCGGAAGGGATGTTTAGGTTTAGATTTGGTGGGAAGTTATCGGATATGAAGAGGTTGCCTTTCGGCTAGAAACAATCGCCGATTACATGCCAACCGCTTTTGGGCTCTTTGGTTCGGGACCTCATCCCGCCCGATGTTTTGCTTATCCATTATTTGGATGATTTTCTTTTACTTGCCAGGGATAGGGTTAGGCTGAGGGGGGGTGACGGGACGGGTGGCAGCGCGGTTGAGAGAGGTCAGGTTCCTTGTTAACCTCAAGAGTACATTGGAGCCTACGGACTCGCTTCACTGCCTAGGTAAGTTGTTCGATGTGGGCGGGGGAATCATCGCTAACACACAGCTCTCCCTGGCGAAGCTGGTTTTTGCCTCGATGAGGCTTAGTGTTACTCCGTATACCCAACCTTGCTTGCAGTCGTTTATGGGGTCATTGCAGTGGGCTATGCAGCCCCGTACGGGTTTGGGGCCTATGGTGACGGGGCCCCTTGCTTGGGAGGTGTGGGGTAGGGAACCTTGCGATGGGTTACCTGCAGGTGTGAGTGAGGCGCTTGCTCAGGTCCTGGGGCACGTCAGGTTGCCGTGGCCACCGACTGGGGGTACGCTTGGTTGGACTCTGGGGGGGGGGGGGGGGGGGTTGAGAACCGGTTTGGGGTTCGAGAGGCTGGGGGGGGGGGTGCTGGTGCCCTGTGGAACGGGGTGCGATCATCCGGTAATGGTCTACCACCAACTGTTGACGCCGCGTCCGATTCTTTGCGGGGACGAAGGGTTAAATGGTGGGCCTTTTCTCGCCCAGGCTGGGCACGCGAGTAGAATGTTTAGGGACAACATTTTCCTTGGGTGCCCGCAAGTAGCGGTTGAACCAGCAGATAGCTGAGCTTTGGGGAGCGTGGACGGCGTTGAGGCTGGCTTGTCACCTGGGATTTGCGGGGGGGGGGTAACCTTGTTCCTGGACAATGCCGTGGCCATTAACCAAGGGGTGAGGGGGAGGGCCTCAGTGGGTTTGTGGGTCCAGCAGTGGGTCCACCCTATCTCTAGATTAGAGGCGTTTTGTGGGGGGTGCAAAGCACGGGCTTTTGAGGCTACCCGTGGGATACAGCGGCAGCTCGGGGACAATATGTGTCATGCTTTATACATCGGGTCAATGGCTCAGTATGTGGGTGAAGCGCTGGGGCCTGTAGTCCCGTTGCCCGGTGAGTTGGAGGGGGGAGGCGATGGGGATGTGGGGCTCTTTGGCTCCTCGTGGGTATCGGGACGGGTGGAGCGGGAGGGTGGGTTTATTCGTCTCGTGGGCTCTAAGGGAGACTGGGTTTGGATGCCGGAGTGACCGGCAGCGGAGGTTGGCATCGGTGCTTGCTGGCACTCGCGGGTTGATTGCCCGCGGCGTGGGTTGCAGGCATCATAGCGTGAGTGAAGCAGTGGGTGGAATTTTTTTGTGTGTCGCCCCGCTGCCTTTTCTAATACCCTCTTCTACTAGTACACTGGGTCTTGCACTCGTCCAGTAGAGCGATAGTCCCTGGTTTGAATCCCGTTGTCTCTTGGGAGTCGTCCAAGATTGTCCTCCACCATAAGGTCCAATATAGCAAGGGCCTTTTTCTCCCCACCCCGTGCCCTTGCTACCTTTTGCGGTGTTCTTTGGGGCAGTTGGTCGATGGGTGGATTGAGGGCTCAGGGGTATATGGTGCGTTTAGCTTTATGCCTGCCGGGTTGGAGGCGAGCTGGAAGGAGTGGAGGAGGGCGATGCATGTGCTGCTGCAACAGGTGCATCCGGTCCCCGTCATTCGCGCTTAGGTTCGGGAGCTCACGGGGAGTCAGCCGGTGGCCCGGACTAAGATGCGGGTGGCCGAGCGTGCCTATGCGCGGTGGGCTGTGCCGGCGGTTGTGCTGGGTGTGTTGGCCCCGGAGGATGTTCTGGTTGGCGCTTTCAAGCCCTATGTTGCCACCGGAGTGCTGGAGCCCAGGGCCTCCATCTACAACACGCCCCAGGGGTTGGGCATCGCGGTGCCAGCCCTCGTGGAGGCCCTGCGGTGGCGGTACTCAGGAGAGACGAGCGCGTGCCGCTACTGGCGTTTGCATTGGAGCGAGGGGGCGACCTTGCCTCTCTTGCATGCACTGTTTGCCCCTGTCTGGCATGGGGGCATGGTCCAAGAGGGCTGTACCCACATGCCGGGTTGGGACGAAGCCCCTCTCAGGAGATTAATTTTGGTGGAGGGTTACGTGGCGGGGTTCGTTTGGGCAGGACCAGGGCACATGGTGGGGCTGAATTGTAGGGGACATACTTTTTGTTGTAAAATGGGAGATGCATTGCAGGACCGGGATACGTACGCAGCCACGGCCATTGTTTTGGGCAGGTTGGGGAGGGTATGGCAAGTCGTGTTTATTGTGTTGCCGGGAAAGCATGTGGTCGGCACGCGGCCGCGGCTTTTGGGGGCGGCCGGGTTCCCGTCATGGCGGCACCCTCATTGAGGGTCGGGGAACAGCTCTTGTGGCGGGTAATTGGTACGGTGCTGACGGATTGGAGACAGCACGGCACCCCGGTCCGCGGATTTATGGATTGTGTTTCAGCGTTGGTGATCCTCGGTCCTCTGTTTCCCCTTCCCCCTGAGGCCGGCTGAGGTCATTGCGTGGAGCAACTTTGGCCCTAAGAAACAATCAGAACGGTGGTCATTCCGCCGAGGGCTGGGTGCCCGCGCATGCTTTGGCCGGCTGCATTTTTGTTTGTGAGTGGGTGATGGCAGGCGTAGCCCCGCGGCGTCTCTTTGTATTTTTTGTATGATGGCGACTGGCCCCCGAGGGGAGTGGGGTGGATGTCTTCCAGTTGCGGGGGTCTGGGCGTTGCTGAGGGGTGGGTCTAACCTTGCATGTGCGTGGGTGTCCTCGGTGTCGAGTCAGGGTGCGTTTTGTTGGTATGGCGGCTTCTACCGGCAGTCCGGGTTCCGCCCGGATGCCCACACGGCGGTTTAGGGGTCGACGGGGGGGGGGGTTGGCAATATATACTGCGGCCTGATCCCGCAGATTCCTTTGTGCTTGTGTCGGCGGCATGGGAAACGACAGTTGGGCTCTCGCTAAACTGTTGTTTTCTTTGGAGGGCTTGTGGGACCTTTGCCGTTCAATGACAGGTTTTTCTAACCTATGAGTTGCCCGCCCATCTCAACCCACCCAGTCACTATTGTTCGGAGCCCCATGTTCTCCGAGAGCCGGGGCACAATTTTGGAGACATGCACCTGCAGGTCCATCAGTACAATAACTATGTGTCCGCTGGCTGATCTCGCAGATTCCTTTGTGCTTGTGTTGCCGGCATGGGAAACTCACGGTGCCTGCATGGTGCACAGAAATGAAGGACAGAGCGCGTGCGTGGCACCGGTAGCAAATGACAGAGCGCCTTCGAGGTGCGCAGGAGCGAGTCTCGGAGTGGCTGCATGGCGCACACTAACGAAGGACAAACGCCTGTGTAGCGTACAGGTGCGGGTCCCAAGGCGCCATTGTGCCGCACAGGCGCGAATGACAGAGCCCCTGCGTGGCGCAGAGGTACAAATGGCAAAGCGCCTGCATGGCGCGTGGAGGCGAGTCTCAGAGCGCTTGCATGGCGCATGAAAACGAAGGACCTAACGCCTGCGTGGGGCACGAAGGTGAGTCTCAGAGTGCATGCATAGGGCACGGAAACGAATGACAGAGCGCCTGCATGGCGCACAGGTACGAGTCTCAAAGCGCCAGCATATCACACGGAAACGAATGATACAGCGCCAGTGTGGGACACAGAGGCGAGTCTAAGAGCTCCACTGTGGGGCACACAAACGAATGTCAAAGCGCTTGCATGGCGCACAGGTACAAATCTGAGAGGGCCAACATGGCGCACTGAGACGAATGACAATTCGCCTTCATGACGCAAAGGTACAAATCGCTGAGTGCCAGCATGGTGCAGAGAATCCAATGATAGCGCCCCTGCATGGCGCACAGAAATGAGGGAGAGAGTGCCCACATGGCCCAGAGGTACGCGTGTCAGAGCGCCTACCCGGCGCACAAGAATGAGTCTTAGAGTGCCTGCATGGCGCACTAAAACGACGGACAGAGCGCCTGCGTGGCGCACAGAAACGAATGACAGATTGCCTGCGTGGGGCGCAAGAGTGAGTCTCAGAGCGCCTCGAGTGGCGCACAGAAATGAAGGAGAGAGCGCCTCCGTGGCGCACAGGTGCGGGTCTCAAAGCGCGAGCGTGCCACACAGAAATAAATCGCAAAGTGCCTACGTGGCACATAGGTACGAATGACAAATCGCTTGTGTGGGGCGCGGGAGCAAGTCTCAGAGCGCCCGCATGGCGCACATAAACGAACGAGACAGCGCATGTGTGGCGCACAGGTGCGGGGCCCACAGCGCGAGCATGCCGCACAGGAACGAATGACAGAGCGCCTGTGTGGCGCACAAATGCGAATGACACAGTGCATGCGTGGCAAGGAGGCGAGTCTCGGAGCGCTTGCATGGCGCATGGAGACAAGGGATAGAGCACCTGTGTGGGCCGCACAGGTGAGTCTCAGAGTGCTTGCATGTTGCAAGGAAATGAATGACAGACCGCCTGCGTGGCGCACGGGTGTGAGTCTAAGAGCGCCAACGTGGTGCACAAAGGCGAGTCTAAGAGCGCTAGCGTGCGCACACAAATGAATGACAGAGCGCGCGAATGGCGCACAGGTACAAGTCCTAGAGGTCCTGCTCGGCGCACATAAATAAATGACACATTGCATGCGTGGCGCAAAGGTATGAGTCACAAAGTGCGAGCATGGTGCACATAATCGAATGACAGCGGCCCTACGTGGCGCACAAAAGCGAAGGATAGAGTGCCCGCATGGCGCACATGTACGAGTGTCATAGCGCCTGCGTGGCGCACAGGTACAAATGGCAAAGCGCCCGCATGGCGCGTGGAGGCGAGTCTCAGAGCGCTTGCATGGCGCATGAAAACGAAGGACCTAACGCCTGTGTGGGGCACAGAGGTGAGTCTCAAAGTGCATGCATAGGGCACGGAAACGAATGACAGAGCGCCTGCATGGCATGGCGCACAGGTACGAGTCTTAGAGCGCCAGCACATCACACGGAAACGAATGATATAGCGCCAGCGTGGGACACAGAGGCGAGTCTATGAGCGCCACCGTGGTGCACAGAAACAAATGTCAAAGCGGTTGCATGGCGCACAGGTACAAATCGCTGAGTGCCAGCATGGTGCAGAGAATCGAATGATAGCGCCCCCGCATGGCGCACAGAAATGAGGGAGAGAGTGCCGATGTGGCCCAGAGGTACGCGTGTCAGAGCGCCTACCCGGCGCACAAGAATGAGTCTTAGAGTGCCGGCATGGCGCACTAAAACGACGGACAGAGCGCCTGCGTGGCGCACATAAACGAATGACAGAGTGCATGCGTGGGGCGCAGAAGCGAGCCTCAGAGCGCCTCGAATGGCGCACAAAAAGGAAGGAGAGAGCGCCTCCGTGGCGCACAGGTGCGGGTCTCAAAGCGCGAGCGTGCCGCACAGAAACAAATTGCAAAGTGCCTACCCGGCACATAGGTACGAATGACAAATCGCTTGTGTGGGGAGCGGGAGCAAGTCTCAGAGCGCCCGCATGGCGCACATAAACGAACGAGACAGCGCATGTGTGGCGCACAGGTGCGGGCCCCATAGCGCGAGCCGCCGCACAGGAACAAATGACAGAGCGCATGTGTGGCGCACAAATGCGAATGACAGAGTGCATGCGTGGCAAGGAGGCAAGTCTCGGAGCGCTTGCATGGTGCATGGAGACAAGGGATAGAGCGCCTGTGTGGGCCGCAGAGGTGAGTCTCACAGTGCCTGCATGGCGCAAGGAAATGAATGACAGACCGCCTGTGTGGCGCACGGGTATGAGTCTAAGAGCGCCAGCGTGGTGCACAAAGGCGAGTCTAAGAGCGCTAGCGTGCGCACACAAATGAATGACAGAGCGCCCGCATGGCGCACAGGTACAAGTCTCAGATGTCCTGCTCGGCGCACATAAATAAATGACACATTGCATGCGTGGCGCAAAGGTACGAGTCACAAAGTGCGAGCATGGTGCACAGAATTGAATGACAGCGACGTGGCCCTACGTGGCGCACAAAAACGAAGGATAGAGTGCCCGCATGGCGCACATGTACGAGTGTCATAGCGCCTGCGTGGCGCACAGGTACAAATGGCAAAGCGCCTACATGGCGCGTGGAGGCGAGTCTCAATGCGCTTGCATGGCGCATGAAAACGAAGGACCTAACGCCTGCGTGGGGCACAGAGGTGAGTCTCAAAGTGCATGCATAGGGCACGGAAACGAATGACAGAGCGCCTGCATGGCGCAGAGGTGCAAATGGCAAAGCGCCTGCATGGCGCGTGGAGGCGAGTCTCAGAGCGCTTGCATGGCGCATGAAAACGAAGGACCTAACGCCTGCGTGGGGCACGAAGGTGAGTCTCAGAGTGCATGCATAGGGCACGGAAACGAATGACAGAGCGCCTGCATGGCGCACAAGTACGAGTCTCAAAGCGCCAGCATATCACAAGGAAACGAATGATACAGCGCCAGCGTGGGACACAGAGGCGAGTCTAAGAGCTCCAATGTGGGGCACACAAACGAATGTCAAAGCGCTTGCATGGCGCACAGGTACAAATCTGAGAGGGCCAACATGGCGCACTGAGACGAATGACAATTCGCCTTCATGACGCAAAGGTACAAATCGCTGAGTGCCAGCATGGTGCAGACAATCGAATGATAGCGCCCCTGCATGGCGCACAGAAATGAGGGAGAGAGTGCCCACATGGCCCAGAGGTACGCGTGTCAGAGCGCCTACCCGGCGCACAAGAATGAGTCTTAGAGTGCCTGCATGGCGCACTAAAACGACGGACAGAGCGCCTGCGTGGCGCACAGAAACGAATGACAGATTGCCTGCGTGGGGCGCAAGAGTGAGTCTCAGAGCGCCTCGAGTGGCGCACAGAAATGAAGGAGAGAGCGCCTCCGTGGCGCACAGGTGCGGGTCTCAAAGCGCGAGCGTGCCACACAGAAATAAATCGCAAAGTGCCTACGTGGCACATAGGTACGAATGACAAATCGCTTGTGTGGGGCGCGGGAGCAAGTCTCAGAGCGCCCGCATGGCGCACATAAACGAACGAGACAGCGCATGTGTGGCGCACAGGTGCGGGGCCCACAGCGCGAGCATGCCGCACAGGAACGAATGACAGAGCGCCTGTGTGGCGCACAAATGCGAATGACACAGTGCATGCGTGGCAAGGAGGCAAGTCTCGGAGCGCTTGCATGGCGCATGGAGACAAGGGATAGAGCGCCTGTGTGGGCCGCACAGGTGAGTCTCAGAGTGCTGGCATGTTGCAAGGAAATGAATGACAGACCGCCTGCGTGGCGCACGGGTGTGAGTCTAAGAGCGCCAACGTGGTGCACAAAGGCGAGTCTAAGAGCGCTAGCGTGCGCACACAAATGAATGACAGAGCGCGCGAATGGCGCACAGGTACAAGTCTTAGAGGTCCTGCTCGGCGCACATAAATAAATGACACATTGCATGCGTGGCGCAAAGGTATGAGTCACAAAGTGCGAGCATGGTGCACATAATCGAATGAAAGCGGCCCTACGTGGCGCACAAAAGCGAAGGATAGAGTGCCCGCATGGCGCACATGTACGAGTGTCATAGCGCCTGCGTGGCGCACAGGTACAAATGGCAAAGCGCCCGCATGGCGCGTGGAGGCGAGTCTCAGAGCGCTTGCATTGCGCATGAAAACGAAGGACCTAACGCCTGTGTGGGGCACAGAGGTGAGTCTCAAAGTGCATGCATAGGGCACGGAAACGAATGACAGAGCGCCTGCATGGCATGGGGCACAGGTACGAGTCTTAGAGCGCCAGCACATCACACGGAAACGAATGATACAGCGCCAGCGTGGGACACAGAGGCGAGTCTATGAGCGCCACCGTGGTGCACAGAAACAAATGTCAAAGCGGTTGCATGGCGCACAGGTACAAATCGCTGAGTGCCAGCATGGTGCAGAGAATCGAATGATAGCGTCCCTGCATGGCGCACAGAAATGAGGGAGAGAGTGCCGATGTGGCCCAGAGGTACGCGTGTCAGAGCGCCTACCCGGCGCACAAGAATGAGTCTTAGAGTGCCGGCATGGCGCACTAAAACGACGGACAGAGCGCCTGCGTGGCGCACATAAACGAATGACAGAGTGCATGCGTGGGGCGCAGAAGCGAGCCTCAGAGCGCCTCGAATGGCGCACAAAAAGGAAGGAGAGAGCGCCTCCGTGGCGCACAGGTGCGGGTCTCAAAGCGCGAGCGTGCCGCACAGAAACAAATTGCAAAGTGCCTACCCGGCACATAGGTACGAATGACAAATCGCTTGTGTGGGGAGCGGGAGCAAGTCTCAGAGCGCCCGCATGGCGCACATAAACGAACGAGACAGCGCATGTGTGGCGCACAGGTGCGGGCCCCATAGCGCGAGCCGCCGCACAGGAACAAATGACAGAGCGCATGTGTGGCGCACAAATGCGAATGACAGAGTGCATGCGTGGCAAGGAGGCAAGTCTCGGAGCGCTTGCATGGTGCATGGAGACAAGGGATAGAGCGCCTGTGTGGGCCGCAGAGGTGAGTCTCACAGTGCCTGCATGGCGCAAGGAAATGAATGACAGACCGCCTGCGTGGCGCACGGGTATGAGTCTAAGAGCGCCAGCGTGGTGCACAAAGGCGGGTCTAAGAGCGCTAGCGTGCGCACACAAATGAATGACAGAGCGCCCGCATGGCGCACAGGTACAAGTCTCAGATGTCCTGCTCGGCGCACATAAATAAATGACACATTGCATGCGTGGCGCAAAGGTACGAGTCACAAAGTGCGAGCATGGTGCACATAATTGAATGACAGCGACGTGGCCCTACGTGGCGCACAAAAACGAAGGATAGAGTGCCCGCATGGCGCACATGTACGAGTGTCATAGCGCCTGCGTGGCGCACAGGTACAAATGGCAAAGCGCCTACATGGCGCGTGGAGGCGAGTCTCAGAGCGCTTGCATGGCGCATGAAAACGAAGGACCTAACGCCTGCGTGGGGCACAGAGGTGAGTCTCAAAGTGCATGCATAGGGCACGGAAACGAATGACAGAGCGCCTGCATGGCGCACAGGTACAAGTCTTAGAGCGCAAGCATATCACACGGAAACGAATGATACAGCGCCGGCGTGGGACACAGAGGCAAGTCTCTGAGCGCCACCGTGGTGCACAAAAACGAATGTCAAAGCGGTTGCATGGCGCACAGGTACAAATCTGAGAGGGCCAACATGGCGCACTGAGACGAATGACAATTCGCCTTCATGGCGCAAAGGTATAAGTCGCAAAGTGCCACCATGGTGCAGACAATCGAATGATAGCGCCCCTGCATGGCGCACAGAAATGAGGGAGAGAGTGCCGACATGGCCCAGAGGTACGAGTGTCAGAGCGCCTACCCGGCGCACAAGAATGAGTCTCACAGTGCCCTTGGCGCACTAAAACGACGGACGGAGCGCCTGCGTGGCGCACAGAAACGAATGACAGAGTGCCTGCGTGGGGCGCAGGAGCGAGTCTCAGAGCGCCTCGAATGGCGCACAGAAACGAAGGAGAGAGCGCCTCCGTGGCGCACAGGTGCGGGTCTCAAAGCGCGAGCGTGCCGCACAGAAACAAACGACAAAATGCCTACGTGGCACATAGGTGCGAACGACAAAGCGCCCGTGTGGGGCGCGGGAGCAAGTCTCAGAGCGCCTGCATGGCACACATAAACGAACGAGACAGCGCATGTGTGGCGCATAGGTGCGGGCCCCAGAGCGCGAGCGTGCCACACAGGAACGAATGACAGAGCGCCTGTGTGGCGCACAAATGCGAATGACAGAGTGCATGCGTGGCAAGGAGGCGAGTCTCGGAGCGCTTGCATGGCGCATGGAGACAAGGGATACAGCGCTTGTGTGGGCCGCAGAGGTGAGTCTCACAGTGCCTGCATGGAGCTAGGAAATGAATGACAGAGCGCCTGCGTGGCGCACGGGTATGAGTCTAAGAGCGCCAGCGTGGTGCACAAAGGCGAGTCTAAGAGCGCTAGCGTGCGCACACAAATGAATGACAGAGCGCCCGCATGGCGTTCAGGTACAAGCTTCAGAGGTCCTGCTCGGCGCACATAAATGAATGACAGATTGCGTGCGTGGCGCAAAGGTACGAGTCGCAAAGTGCCAGCATGGTGCACAGAATCGAATGACAGCGGCCCTATCTGGCGCACAAAAACGAAGGATAGAGTGCCCGCGTGGTGCACATGTACGAGTGTCATAGCGCCTGCGTGGCACACAAGTACAAATGTCAAAGTGCCTGCATGGCGCGTGGAGGCGAGTCTCAGAGCGCTTGCATTGCGCATGAAAACGAAGGACCTAACGCCTGCGTGGGGCACACAGGTGAGTCTCCGAGTGCATGCATAGGGCACGGAAACCAATGACAGAGCGCTAGCATGGCGCACAGGTACGAGTCTCAGAGCGCCAGCTTATCACACAGAAGCAAATGATACAGCGCCAGCGTGGGACACAGAGGCGAGTCTAAGAGTGCCACCGTGGTGCACAGAAACGAATGTCAAAGCGCTTGCATAGCGCACGGGTACAAATCTGAGAGGGCCAACATGGCGCATTGAGACGAATGACAATTCGCCTTAATGGCGCAAACGTACAAGTCGCAGAGTGCCAGCATGGTGCAGACAATCGAATGATAGCGCCCCTGCATGGCGCACAGAAATGAGGGAGAGAGTGCCCACATGGCCCAGAGGTACGCGTGTCGGAGCGCCTACCCGGCGCACAAGAATGAGTCTTAGAGTGCCTGCATGGCGCACTACAACGAATGACACAGTGCCTGCGTGCCGCGCAAGAGCGAGTCTCAGAGCGCCTCGAGTGGCGCACAGAAACGAAGGAGAGAGCGCCTCCGTGGCGCACAGATGCGGGTCTCAAAGCGCGAGCGTGCCGCACAGAAACAAATGACAAAGTGCCTACGTGGCACATGGGTACGAATGACAAAGCGCCTGTGTGGGGCGCGGGAGCAAGTCTCCGAGCGCCTGCATGGCGCACATAAACGAACGAGACAGCGCATGTGTGGTGCACTGGTGCGGGCCCCAGAGCGCAAGCGTGCCGCACAAGAACGAATGACAGAGCGCCTGTGTGGCACACAAATGCGAATGACAGAGCGCCTGCGTGGCGCACGGGTATGAGTCTAAGAGCGCCAGTGTGGTGCACAAAGGCGAGTCTAAGAGCGCTAGCGTACGCACACAAATGAATGACAGAGCGCCCGCATGGCGCACAGGTACAAGTCTCAGAGGTCCTACGCGGCGCACGGAAATGAATGACACATTGCGTGCGTGGCGCAAAGGTACGAGTCGCAAAGTGCCAGCATGGTGCGCAGACTCGAATGACAGCGGCCCGACGTGGCACACAAAAACGAAGGATAGCCTGCCCGCATGGCGCACATGTACGAGTGTCATAGCGCCTGCGTGGCGCACAGGTACAAATGGCAAAGCGCCTGCATGGCGCGTGGAGGCGAGTCTCAGAGCGCTTGCATGGCGCATGAAAACGAAGGACCTAACGCCTGCGTGGGGCACAGAGGTGAGTCTCAGAGTGCATGCATAGGGCACGCAAAAGAATGACAGAGCGCCTGCATGGCGCACAGGTACGAGTCTTAGAGCGCCAGCATATCATACGGAAACAAATGATACAGTGCCAGCGTGGGACACAGAGGCGCGTCTAAGAGCGCCACCGTGGCGCACAGAAACGAATGTCAAAGCGCTTGCATGGCGCACAGGTACAAATCTGAGAGGGCCAACATGGCGCACTGAGACGAATGACAAATCGCCTTCATGGCGGAAAGGTACAAGTCGCAGAGTGCCAGCATGGTGCAGAGAGTCGAATGATAGCGCCCCTGCATGGCGCACGGAAATGAGGGAGAGAGTGCCCACATGGCCCAGAGGTACGAGTGTCAGAGAGCCTACCCGGCGCACAAGAATGAGTCTCAGAGTGCCTGCATGGCGCACTAAAACGACGGACAGAGTGCCTGCGTGGCGCACAGAAACGAATGACAGAGTGCGTGCGTGGGGCGCAGGAGCGAGTCTCAGAGCGCCTCGACTGGCGCACAGAAACGAAGGAGAGAGCGCCTCCGTGGCAGAGAGGTAAGGGTCTCAAAGCGCGAGCGTGCCGCACAGAAACAAATCGCAAAGTGCCTACGTGGCACATAGGTACGAATGACAAATCGCTTGTGTGGAGCGCGGGAGCAAGTCTCAGAGCGCCTGCATGGCACACATAAACGAACGAGACAGCGCATGTGTGGCGCACAGGTGCGGGCCCCAGAGCGCGAGCGTGCCGCACAGGAACGAATGACAGAGCGCCTGTGTGGCGCACAAATGCGAATGACAGAGTGCATGCGTGGCAAGGAGGCGAGTCTCGGAGCGCTTGCATGGCGCATGGAGACAAGGGATAGAGCACTCGTGTGGGCCGCACAGGTGAGTCTCAGAGTGCCTGCCTGGCGCAAGGAAATGAATGACAGAGCGCCTGCGTGGCGCACGGGTATGAGTCTAAGAGCGCCAGCGTGGTGCGCAAAGGCGAGTCTAAGAGCGCCAGCGTGCGCACACAAATGAATGACAGAGCGCCCGCATGGCGCACAGGTACAAGTCTTAGAGGTCCTACTCCTTAGGCGGCTCGTTACGCACGTAGCCTTCGTCGCTAAAAGGCACAATTCATGGCGATTTCAACATCCATTTTTTGCACCCAAAAAAAGCATATCATTTTTTCGGCCAACTACACGTGTATTTTCATCGTGGGATACAACAACCTTGCCTTTTGTCGCTTCCACGGGTGCACATATACACCCCCTGTTCCGGGTTGAAAATTGTGTCATTTAAAATTTTCAGGCATTGCAAATTTGAAATGGCTTTTTTCAGTCGGTTCTCCAATACAGCTCTGTAGTCATCTCCTCAGGTGATGTCCTACTGCAGCAGCAGGCATCAAACCTTGGCATACCGGTCATCAATGGGTCATCGCACGGCAGTGTTATACTCGGAAGGCCACGTACAATGTACCTTGCCCAATCACTTCCATTCCTGTCCAAATGTGCACTTGAAAATGGGCTTCCACTACTTTTGGGCACTGCAGTGGCCAAAAAATTTGAAACTCCGCATTTCACTCCTGTTGGTTCCCATTGTGTAACACCTGACGAAGGACGTATGACTCATCGGACGTTGGTACTCATCCTCTGCTCATTGGAAATATATTGCCTGTTGTGTGACTGCCACCTTGGAGTGTACCCAGGCTTTGGAACGTCGCACGTCCTTTGGGGGATACATTGTTTGGATCTTTGCTAGCTGCTTTTGAACTCTGCCGCATCAGGTTTGTTTTGTGATGGTGCCTCTGTTCTCTTTGTCCCTTTACCTTTGCTGTGTGCAAACAGGTCTTTTGTCCATGGATGCGGCTCCCTTCCGGCAATTCCTTAGTTCGAAGGTATATGCTTCAAAAAAGGATCTATTTGAGGCTGTGGGTAGGGATAAGGATGCCGATGAGTTTTGTACGTGGGTGTTAGATCTCCGGTTCGAGTGGAGAAGTAGGCGGTCCGTTGGCGAATACATCCAACAAAGGGACATGCGTACCCTTAATTGTCTGCCGGACCAATGGTTTCGTGTTGCTGAGCATGAGGTTTTTAATATATGGTCTCTTCTACACAAGAGGTGTCGTCCACGTGCCAAGAGGGCTATAGGTGTCCAACCCAAGAGTCGTGTGCAACGTAGGTGTTTGGCTCACATGGGTCAATGTTCTTACCATGTACCCTCCTTTGCTGTCCAAGGAGCAACTGCGTGCCCCAGTCTTTGGCAGACCTTGGAAGGTAAACCCGCTGTCCTATGGTTCGATAATTTTTATAGGTGTAACTTCCGGCCTGTGCCTGGTAATGAGAACCGGTCCCTCAATTGTACAGCCGGTGCTATCATACTCTTGAAACGACCTGTTGACGTTATGCCGTCTTTTCCTAGTCTCTCGGTTTTGCGGCAGAGGATTGGGTACACTGCAGACTTGTTGGTGCAGAGCCACAAAAACTTCATTGATGGCTTGCAAGGGTTGATGGACGACCCCATCCGCCTTCAACATGTTCGTTGTCCCTTGGACATACGACGGGCTAATGTTACCAGCCCAGCTTGGACCCCCTTTTTTCTCATAGACCTAACTGTGTCCGCCACTCCTGACCTTGTCTCTATTATTCACGGTCTCCAGGAGGTGCGGCAGCACACACAACACCGTCTTCCACTGTTGGTCGACGAAAACATACACTACCGCGTCCTTAAGCTTGTTTATAGCATCAGCTATGCTCGGTACAACTCGCCCCTGTACATTACACGTACCCCAGTAGTGTATGGCACATGGCACCCATATGAATATTGTGTAACCCTGTGCTACGGAAGATTCTTCCCTTTATTTACCTATTTCTCGTATGGTTCACTCAATTTGGGCACTGCAGTTCCCAACTTTCCGACACTCATCTATGTGGAGCGTATGATTTTGGTGCTCTTGCACTTGGCCCATAAGTGGCGCCAACCTTTGGAACAGAAGTTACAGACTCTAAGGGGTTTGCACCGACCGGGTAACGCTAATCACAGCACACTTCTTACACAGGTGCAAGGGTTGGTAACACTGCTGTATGGTTACATTCCAGCCTTGTTTATTATTGGGTCGCAAGTGAGGGATTGTCATTGGTCTGCACAGGGAGAGCAGCACGCTGCAGGGCCATTGTTGAGCCGTTGTCTACACGTCCTTGTGAGGCTCACCTTAGGTTATGAGGACAAGGTCGAATATGTGCGCACCATTGTTGTTGCTAGGTTGTTGTGGTCCCAGTGGTTTGCCCGCTTACGTGGGGCGGCACACAGTGAGGAACCGTGTGAGGCCCTGTTGAGCCGCGTTGTGCACTTAATGGCACAACACCCTGGGAACTGTACGTTGCAACAGGTGCATGACCTATTTATACTCACTCCCGTTGCTGGCCAGACCCCAAAGGACCTGCAGTACGTTAATGTTCCAAAGGGACTGCCACAACTGGTTGATCGTCGCTTCACCAGATTGATGCAGTGTTTTGATGTTGGTGTTATACCCCCCCTGGTCTGGTCCAGTCAGAAGTCGAGTATCGTGCAAGACAGGTGGGCTCCTGCCAAGATGGATTTTCCTTGTTCACTAGATACGGTGCTCACTGCAGAGCATTACCGAGATCTACGTGCCAAGACATTGCAAACACTTGTGAAGCCTGTTAAAGTTGATGCTGAGGTGATGACAGAGCTGGGTAGACACGTGCCACAGCGTCCTCCAAGTGATATGGACACAACATTAGCACAGGCACAGGACATGTTACGCGCATGTAATACACAAGACCGGTACAAGCGACGCCAGCCAGCACGCGCTTTTGCGCGAAGGGACCCCGCCCGGATACCCGCCCCCCCCCCCCCAATGCTGATGGCGACAGTGACAGTGTTGAGGACCCCCCCCCCCTAGTGGGGCAGCCGGAGATCCAGACTTGAGGGCTGCTGTTTTTGTGGGTGATGATGGATGGGACCCGGACCCCCCCCCTCCAGAAGTAGTATCTGTTCACAGTGATGATTCGGATGCCCCCGTGGCTGTCCTTTCTGAGCTGAATGAGTGTGACCCTCAATTTTTACGAGGTGCATCCGACTGTGATGCTAAATCTGCCATCTGTGTTCAATCGTCGAGCGCTGCCAGTAGTCATCAACATTAGAAGCGTGTAAATCAACAATTTGCAGCCCTGTGGCCTTTTGTAGTGTGCCGTGTGACCCTTTGTTAGCCCCTTTGCTAAGCTATGCCTTCGGATACCGAACTGCCGGAAGGGGATGAGCAGCAGACCGCATCGCAAGCCGTTCACACAGCAGAGAAGACACGGGCGCAGTTGGGGCAGGCTCGAGTGAAGTGGACGGTGGCAGACCGGGCAACGGAAACATTCCGGACAACGTGGATCAAGAAACAACTGGTCAAGATACAGGTGACCAAGATAAAATTTGACACTGACCTCACGCGTGGGCGGACCAGAGAGAGGGACGAGGACTCAGTACTATCGCGGATGGCAAGCCTGAGTACAAATGCACCATGCCGACCTATCTCAAACATTCTCATATGGCGAAGCGAAGGTACACTACCATCCTCTTTCACACACATTGGCATTTTCACACATTCTTGTCGTTTGGGCACTGCAGTGCCCATCTCGGTGATATCTCGATTAATCTTACCTCCCTGTGCTGCATTGTTGTCTCAGCTGAAATTCCCTACTGCTTTGGCGGGGCTCATATCCTGACGTCACTCCAAAGACTTCACCGAGAATAGTGTGGGAACTCACGGGCGCTGCCGGACTAGTTACAACACGTCTACTGCGAGGAGATCAAACACGAGTGTCCTGTTGACATCACACAGATTATTGGAGGCGATCACAACGCGGTACAACACTCAGTGACCAAGCTAAGTATGGGACAAGTGGCCGCACGAATTTGGACCGAAGTGCAGAAGGGCAAAGCGAAAGAGATGTTACCGGTGGCTCTGCGGAAGTGTGGCCGGCTGGGTGAGAAAACATCCATGGTATGAGAGATGCACGATGAGACCACCGTTGTCAGTCCTTTGCGTACCTGTGGCCTGTCCAACACTGTATGCCTGCCAAGACTCAATCCGGAAGCATTGGAGACCGCTGGTTTCGTTGCTGCAGATATGTGGTGGCCGCATGGCTGAGTTTATTGACAGCTTCGAGAACACTGCCGACGAAGCTACTGTGCCCTCTGAGTAGCTATTTTCGTCGTCTTTTGGTGTTCATGGGAACTTTAGTGCCCAAATTCGATGCGACCCTAATTTTTGCACTGCAGTGCTCAACCCCTACACTTTGCGGCCGTTGACGGGACTGCATGGCGACCAAATGGATGAAATACTGCTGTACATGGCTGGAGATGGGGCCAAGATCGCAGGACTACATGCCAAGGCCAGACTGTTGAAGCGGGACCGCTTGTGGGAGATGCTTTACCTTCACCCGGACAACACGCTCATCCATCCTTCTCGACGTATGTTTATGGGGCGGCAGGGTCTGGCGCGATCGCTGTTGACCCCCCCCCCCCGACACATAACGTAAGGCTGTTTCGATCCCAGTGGTACCAGTGGTCTCCTGTTCTAACAGTGAACGTGCATGAAATGCAAAGAGTCCGCAAACTGCTTACAAAGTCGCCGAGGGCAGCCAAATTGTCACTGGGGAAATGGACCTGGAGTGCGGAAAATCCCTTACCAAGCTGGGACACCATCCAGAAAGCACCGCTGTGGCAGGATGAGGAATGGGCTGACCTCAGGATTGCACTGGCGAGGCCTGTCAAGGAAAGTGCAGTGACAGCGACTGATGGGGAGAAATCAACAACTATTTGGCTCAACAAGCCGCAGGATGGGAATGAAGCAACTGGAGCACGGGCACAGGCAATTGCGTTGGTTCCTGGCAAGGCTATTCCGTATACGATTGCATTGAGGGAGTACAAACTGGTATGCAACCGTTAGGCATAAAAATGGGATCAATTTTGCATTGTTGGTCACTTTAGGCACAGCAGTGCCCGTCTCTAATGAAATGTGCTTTTGACAACAGGTCTTCATTGAGTGTATGAAGGAACAAATGGACGATATCCATTCCCTGGTGCTGAAGGTTGTTGGCAAGCTGGTACCTGTGGCTATTGGTGGAATGGCGGCCGACGTTAAGTTTCTGGTTAATCAGTTGCGCGACTCTGAGGAGTGTGGAGGGTGGCAGTATATTATGACCTCTTTTTTGGATCAGGCAGTCGGTCACCCGACCTATCGGTTCGAGGAGAGGACTATTTGCTTCTGTGTCCCAGACAAGTTTAGGGTGAAGGTCCCGAATATTTTCATTTGCGATCAGGGTGCATACGGCAGCACCATTGGTCTGGCAGCGGCTGGTTGGCTCCTGCGTGTGCTTGGCATTGTTCCCTGACGGGACAGGCAGTCCGAGGATGAAGTGTGGCTCTTGCTTCTGACAGCGTCGGCTGTATTGCCAGCACAGCTTCTGTCCTGCCTTCCTGAGTCCCCCTGTCTGGCAGCTTGTATCACTGGGCGGCAGGGTTTGTTTAACGAGTTCTGTGAATAGCTAGCGGCGTATGTTCAGGAGATGGATTGTGTCTACTTGGTTAACTGGGACCCTTGGATGCCAAGGATTAGGGATTGTATGGCAGTTGTGGTGCAGAGGCCGGGGGACGGGGAGAATGAGGAGGGGGGGGACGATGTGGAGGAAGAGGAGGAGGAGGAGATCTTGCTGGTCGGAGGTGGTGACAGCAAGAAGAGGAGCACACCCAGCAAGAAGAAGCCGTGCTCCGACGACAGTGGGGATGAGGATGATGGTCCCCCCAAAAAGCCAGCCAAAAAGGCCAAGGACAGTACCCCCCTCAATACGTTTCACGCCAAAGTGGGTCAGGCCAAGTGCAAGAAGGCTCCCCCGAAGAAGAAGTAGACTGCGTTGCGCGGTTATCACTGCCTGTGTCTATGTCAGTATTTTTTTCAACTCGATTTGCACACTGTTGCGCGTCCTGTTCTACGCAGGTGTGAGACTGGTGCCCTTTTTCATGTTTTGGTATTTTTGGCGCTGCAGTGCCCAAATTCATCGACTCGCCATTTTTTTACCCGTGCTGCGCCATTTCTTTTGCAGGCATTGTTGCCCTCATTTATTATTGCATTGGCTGCACTGGCGCCGCCTCCATTGCTTGTTGGTTGCACTGGTGCTGCATTGTTTCTCACGCTTCGCATACAATCACAGTGACTGGGTCAGCAGCAGCTGTAACAAAAAACAAACCACAGTTTTGCATGTGCTTGCCTGTCATCCTCCTTGCTTCATGTTTTAAGTTGCATTTTGCAGTGTGGTTTGAAATGCACCAGCGGATGACATGGAACAATTGGATTTTTCTCCGCATGGACACTGCAGTGCCCAAATTTGAAAGGAATACATGACTTTTAACCGGCACATGTAGTACCCCCTACACACAGTCATTTTGGATAATTCACAGGTTTTTCGGGGTGTTCCCTGCAAGGCACAATTGTGCAATTTTCCAAAGTGGTTTTTCAGCCCCCGTTTTGGGGTGGTACCCATTTGGGAACTGTGGCAATTTTGGGACGTGCGTATAGAGCCGCCTAAGTACTCGGCGCACATAAATGAATGACACATTGCGTGCGTGGCGCAAAGGTACGAGTCGCAACGTGCCAGCATGGTGCACAGAATCGAATGAAAGCGGCCCTACGTGGCGCACAAAAACGAAGGATAGAGTGCCCGCATGGCGCATATGTACGAGTGTCATAGCGCATGCGTGGCGCACAGGAGTGAGTCTCAGGGTGCCTACATGGCGCACAAAAACAAAGTACAGAGCGCTTGTGTGGTGCACAAGTGCGGGTCCTAGAGCACTAGTGTGCCGCACAGGAATGAATTACAGAGCGCTTGCGTGGCGCACCGGTACGAATGAAAGGGTGCCTGCCTGACGCAAGGAGGCGAGTCTCAGAGCGCCTGCATGACACATGGAAACGACGGACCGAGCGCCTGCGTGGGGCGCAGAGCTGAGTCTCAGAGTGCCTGCATGGCACACGGAAACGAATGGCAGAGCGCGTGCGTGGCACATAGGTACGAGTCTTAGAGCGCCTGCATGGCACATGGAAACGAAAGATAGAGCGCCAGCGTGGCGCACAGAGGCGAGTCTAAGAGCGTCAGCGTGGCGCACACAAACGAATGACGGAGCGCCTGCATGGTGCTCACGTACAAGTCTCAGAGGTCCTACATGGCGCACAAAGACGAATGACACAGCACCTGCGCAAAGGTACGAGTCGCAGAGTGCCAGCATGGTGCACAGAATCGGATAACATCGCCCCGACATGGCGCACAGAAACGAAGGACAGAGTGCCCGCATGGCACACAAGTACAAGTGTCAGAGTGCCTGCGTGGCGCACAGAAACAAAGGACGGAGCGCCTGCATGGCGCACAAAAACGACCGACAGAGCGCTTGTGTGGTGCGCAAGTGCAGGTCCCAGAGCGCGAGTGTGCCGCACAGGAACGAGTGCCGCACAGGAACGAATGACAGAGCGCCTGTGTGGCGCACATGTACGAATGACAAAGCGCCTGCATGGCGCAAGGAGGGGAGTCTGAGGGCGCTTGCATGGCGCATGGAAACGAAAGACCGAGCTCCTGCGTGGGGCGCAGAGGTGACTCTCAGAGTGCCTGCATGGCGCACGGAAACGAATGGCAGAGCGCGTGCGTGGCGCATAGGTACGAGTCTTAGAGCGCCTGCATGGCACACGGAAACGAAAGACAGAGCACCAGCGCGGCACACAGCGGCGAGTCTAAGAGCGCCAGCCTGGCGCACAGAAACGAATGACACAGCCCCTGTATCGCTCACAGGCACAAATCTCAGAGGTCCTACATGGCGCACAAAAATGAGTGACACAGCGCCTGCGTGGCGCAAAGGTACGAGTCGCAGAGTACCAGCATGGTGCACAGAATCGAATGACAGCGCGCATGCATGGTGCACAGAAACGGGTGACAGAGTGCCTGTGTGGCGCACACGTACGAGTGTCAGAGCGCCTGCGTGGCGCAAAGAAACGAAGGACACAGCACGTGAGCGGGTCGACCGTGAGCTGGTCGACGGCCAGCGGAGGGCGTCGGACATTCAGAGCAGCGGGCGAAGAAATGGCGCACAGCACAGGACGTGCGCGACAGTACCGGCGGTACACTCCGCATTCCCATGCCTTAGGTCGGGCGTGCACAGTCAGACTAGCGCCAGAGACCACGGGCTAGATGCTAGCCAAAACCAAAACCAAAACCTAACCCCCCCACCCTGAAAGTGGCACGGAAGCGGGAAGGAGTTGGCATATGGCATGTTGCTGCGACCCCCCCGTGAGACGTACATGCTGCCATAAAGGCAAATATTGCTACCAATGCAGGACAACAAATGTGGTTCCTCTGTCAATTGTCTTTGGAATTTTGTTGTCAGCACTGCATGCCTCATGTACCATTTGGCTGCCACAAACTGGGTGGTGTAGTACATTCATTCAGGGGCCCTACTTGCGGACACATGGGTACAGGGGCGGGGGCTGCCAAGGGGGACCCCCGCCACCCCCCCACCCCACCCCCTTGTGATTGTGAAACTTAGTACCCCTCACCCCCTTTGAAATGTTATTGTCCTTGCAATTTCCTCTGGCGGGACCGCCACTTTGACCTTTTCAATTAATACAACGACTGTTTTTTTGTTTCCGGCTTTGTGAGATTCCTGCACTTGTTCATGGCAATACCACTTGTGCATTGTAGTGCAAATGCATTCATTGAATCTCAGCCAATGCATTTATCCATGTACCATGCAGATCACTCAGTCTTTTTTTTTTTTTTTGCAATTTCATCCCTGAATGTTGATCATGCTGACACGTTCCAAGCCCCTTCCCAAAGTTGCTGGCAAGCCTCGTGCCAAATCCTCAGGCAACGTGGCAGCCAAGCCTCCAGCAGGTGAGCCCATTCCAGTTGGCCCTGCTGAGCGTCTTCAGAGGTCACATGTCAGAAACAGTGCCACACAGAGCCTTGATTTTCCCTTTGGGGGTGGGGCTGGGGGTGAGGGAAGTGTCATTTTGGCCATGTTCCCTTGGCTGTCAGGAAAAACCATCACGTGCCATCGATTACATTTCAAGGGGGGATGGAGGGTACACCCGGAAGTACGAACCAGCACACTTACTCAGCCTTTATGGCACGCCTCCCTCTTTACATTCAAAACACCACCCCCCAAGTGTCTGGTGCTCGCGGACACTACCTGAGCAGTACTTGGCCACGTTGAGCATTGGGATCACCATGCCACTAGGTTAGAACCACAGATTGCAGCTTCCCGCTTGAGAGACACAAACAACATTATTCATCAACGAGCAGGTCATGGAAAGAAATGGTGGTGGACTTTGATGAAACAGTAATTACTCACCTGTTGCCGCCCCCCCCCCCCCTCCCCCATACCACAGACTCTTCGTTCTGAAGTGTGGCTCTTTCTGCCCCTGTCTAGATGTGTCTTTTTTTGCCCCATTTTCCCCGACTTTTGAATTAGATGATTCATCATGTGGGAAGAAAATCAAATCCTGATTTGATTCCATTTTTCCCCAAATGTTTTTCTCAGACCTTAGGGGAGCGTTAGCGCGCTAGGCGCCGGGCACGCGCCGGGCATCTTTTTTTGATCATTCCCCACTTGTGCCTGTTTTTGCCCCCACCTCACCAAACAATTTGGAGTACCTTCTCGCCGTGTCTAAGAATTTGGCCCATCCTTTGCACCCAGTTTATGACGATGGCAAGGGTGGTGGTTGGAAGTGGGGGGAGTGACATTTTGTGTTGTTGAATTCTCATATTTCGGCTTATACAAGGTGCCTTGCAGAGAAGGTTTGCGGTCTAGTGCGGTCTACTTGGGGGACTTGCCAAGGTGAGGATAAACTTGGGGCTAGAGATAAGATACTTAATACAAAGGTAGTGCGCCGGGCATGCGCCGGGCAGACATTCCCCCTTAATCCACTTGGGAAAAAATTAAAGCGAAATTTCACAAGAAAGAGTTAGCTTTGCTTATTTCTTTTTCCATTCCGTTGTATCAGAAGAAAAAAAAAACTCCTGCAACATGACCTTTTTATATTTGCTGACTTTTATCCAAAGTAAAAACTTACTGTGTTTTTTGTTCTATTTTTCGGTGACAACCGCCTGAATTCTTTGTTGAATGTGTGCATTGCAGGGTCCTGCTTGTTGAATGAGGGGCAATGGTTCCATTTTGTTTCAGAACTGTGGTGTGCCCTCACTGGGTCTCGGTTCATTGACAGCAGCAGCTGGTGCGTTGGCGTCTGGTTGAGTTTCAGTGGTCACCCCGCCCAAACCACCCACTGCAGGCAGCTCACTGCATGTCAGGGCGGTTGCTGGTTGCTGTGAAGACACTCTTTATGCCAGCTGTTTGCAGCACATTCCTTCAGGACTTCTGGGCCAATTTCAGGGGAGTTGTGCCAATGTGATGTGTCGATGTCAAAGGAAACAACTGAGTCCGTCTAGGTGCTGGGTTGGTTGGCAACCAGAGACCATAGTCCCTGGCAAAGTATGTGTTTTGTGTCGACGCGCACATTTCATCCACATTTCATCCGGTCTTGAGCAAGCCAACAACATGGTACTGTTCTGGAAGAGGGGCTCTGCGCACTAAGTGCCCTCTGTGGTTTTGTCAACAGTGCCACATCATCCTCGAAAGATACCTCCCAGTCCCAGTCCATAGGCCGCAGTCTCCGTGGGGCCCGCTCCCACTTCATGTCCTCCAAGCTTTCCTCAGCAACTTCCGCAAGTAACCCTGCAGAAAGGTGCGCCATTGGACGGGACCCTGCATCTCACCTTCAAAGCATGCCTCTATGCACAGAGGCCTTTGTGCACCACCATCAGTTTATGAGCCACGTAGCCCAAGATATGGCCCATTCTCGATTTGGGCCTCTTTGCAGCCGAATGTTGCAGAATTGGAGCAATTTGGGGCCTTTTTTCAGGCGTTCCGGAATTGGCCCCCACACCCTGGGCTGCCACCGGTGAGTTGGGGGCTCAAACCCCGGATTTGGGAAGGCCATGTGTGAATACAAAGATTGGCAGAGTAGAGTAGAGCCAGAAGCGATGGGGCGGATTAATCACCAAAACGGAAGGAGGCTTGTTACTTGTTGTTGATGATGATGATTTTGTTGTTGTTGTATTTGTTGTTGTTGTTGTTGTTGTTGTTGTTGTTGTTGTTGTTGTTGTTGTTGTTGTTGTTGTTGTTGTTGTTGTTGTTGTTGTTGTTGTTGTTGTTGCTTCTTGCTTGCTTGCTTGCTAAGTTTAAGCTGAGAGGGGTGTAGTAATATGTGGCCAATATCCCCCAACCCCCACCCACCAGCGAGGCCCTAAGGAAAGTGGCCTTGACAATTTTGAGGTACTTTGTCCGGGCCCTCAGGAAATTGGCCTTGACGGTTTTCTTTGTGGTATTTTGTCTATGCTTTGAGGAAAGTGGCCTTGACAACTTTGCAGAACTTCATCTTGGCCCTCAACAAAGTGACCTTGACAATTTGCAACACCTCATTTAAGCCATCAGCAAAATGGCCTTGACAATTTGGTGGTACCAGCATCACCTCATCTGGCCCTCAAGAAAGTTGCCTTGACGTTGGAGGATGAATTCACCGGTATTTCATACAAGCACCCAAGAAAGTGGCCTTGATAATTTTGCCGTACTTCGTCAAGGCCCTCAAGGTGGTTTGGACACATTTGCGGGCCCTCAGAAAGCCGCCTTCAGAGTGGAGGATGGATTTAGTTGTATTTTGTCTAGGCCCTCAAGAAAGTGGACTTTACAGCATTTTTTGTGGCGCCTCATCTAGACCCCCAGGACAGTGGCCTTGACAACTTTATGGTTTTTCACCTCACTTAGGCCCTGAAGAAAGTGGCCTTGACATCTTTTTTGGCGCTGCTTTGTCTTGGCCCTCAAGAAAGGGGCCCTGATAGCTTTGCAGTACCCCACATGTCACCGTAGCGCTGGTCCTGCGCATAATTATTGCCAGGCATTTTTGACGGCCACAGGGGGGAGGTTCCACGTGTGCCATCTGCTAGTTAGTAAATGATCACGTTATTTCTCATGGAAATTTTGCCCAACCTTTGAAAGTAGGTTTTTGTGAGCTGCCCATCAAATGCCTGTAATTTTCCCTGCAGCTCATGTATGTCTTGCCTTTCAGATGACCCGTCAAAGGTGCACGCAATTTCACCCACACCTTGAGTAGGTCTTGCTCAAAGGGCTCTTCGTCATGAGCAACTAAGCCTGGTTGCAGCATATCTCTCTGGGACGTTGAGGAACCTGCCAACACGGAGCGTTTTCAGGGGTCGCCGTCATTGTTGCCTCATTTGTGCCCGCTGCGTGTCCCGAAGGGGGGGGTATGTGGGGTATATTCGGAAAGCCCTTTAGAGGGGCTTCTCGGAGATGTATGGGTGGGGGGGGGGGACCATATTTTTTCGAAAATTGGCCATTGCCGTTGACAGGTTGGGTTTTTTTCCCCTGTCCTGGTCCGGTTTCAGACAGACTGCACCGCACCCCTACCCCCATTACTCCAATGTATGGGCATATCAGGGTCAAGTCATTTGGTGGGATTTGTTGCATTTGATGTGTAGAAGGCATGTGCAACATGGGTCCCCTCAACACCCCAATATGTTGGAGACTTTGACCGATAACTACCTTGGACACCCGGGTCTTGCCTCGTTCAACTTGCAGCACCAAGCTCACCAGAGTGCAACAAATCAAAGATGGCAGAATTTCTCAAACATGCTGTCAAGTTGGGACATGAGACCACAATATTTGGATTCAGCACGTCAAAATGCATCCACTTATCTCCTTTCACCTTCCTGCAACTCCACATATGTCGGGGCACCCAGGGGAACACCTATGAGTTGGTGTCCCGCATGCGTGCGCAGAGCAACCTGAGGCCCAAAAACCCTGAAATGCCGAAAAGTCCGGCCTTGGTACCCAAAAATATGGTCATCCCCCCCCCCCCTGACCCATACATTTCTGAAACGGCAGTCTCTTACAGATTTCGAATAGCATACACATACCTCCCCCAAGGTGACGACATTTTGGTGCATTAGACCAAAAGTTGAGAAAAGTCTGAAAAAATGTGAATTTGCTCCGTGTTGGCAGGAAGCGGATGTCCCAGAGAGATATGCCATCCTCCACTTCGCCAATTTGACCGGTTTCTAAGTCTGTTGTGGCCCAAATATGCTTGTTTGGCCCAAAACTACATGATCTCAAAAGGACATCTCCCAACTAGCATCCACGCCCCAAGTCACCATCGTTGAGTTTAGGGTTGGACTTTTGGATTTGTGAAGCCACATGTCAAGTGAACCATATTGGAGCTGGAATGGGAGTGTTTCTTTTCCAATATGCGCAAGACAGCTTTGGGGCGTGCTTGCCTGTTGTTGCTTGTTGCTAGTTGTTGGCTGGACGAGGGGTGTAGCACTATAGATCCTCTAATGTGCACCCCCTTCCCCAACCCTAGAAAGCACCATGGATGGCTACAATGTGTGCCTCTGGCTTAGGATGTCCATGCATGGGCCAAAAAGAGACAAACCAGCTCAAAAGAGGCTAAAACCATTTTCCTAAGCATCCCAAATTGGTTAAGGCCCATTTTGGAAAATTGCATTTTTGATGCCCGTTCCATCTTATTTTGGCTCTAAAGGTGCACTTTCAAATCCTTTTGGGGCTTTCGGAGGGCCAAAACGGGACACCACGGGCTCAAAACAGGCTAAAAACGTGTGTTTCAGCATCCAAAGTAGTGGAAAAGTAGTGCTTGCAGATGGGCTAGGTGCCCGTGGAATTGGTTTTTGAGTGACCTCACTCAAGATACAGCCCATGTTTGGTTTGGGTTGAACAATCTTTATTTTCAGTGCAAAACTGCACACGTTGGGCAGGGCACCTTCCAATTTGGCGCCCACACCCCAGGCTGCCATCAGTGAGTTGGGGGCTCAAACTCTAGATTCGGGAAGTGCACCTGTCAATGGAGAAGAGGGGTAAAGTTGAGTAGATCCCGACACGATGGCACGGTGGTATTGGCAAAACAGAAATGAAAAGTGTTGTCGCTTGCTTGCTTCCTTGCCAGCGAGATATAAGGGGTAGTACGTAATGTGCATACACAGTGGATCGTGTGTTTTTGTGCAAATATGGTCTTTCGTATGTCATGGGCCATTACGGTGGAAAAGCTGCATTGTTGTCTCAAACATTCACAAAATGTGGTATATGTAGCCATGATTTACGGCCACCAGGTGCCCACTACAGGCCTATCAGTGTTGTTCGCTCGCTGACACATTGCATTGCAGTGAGTTAAGCAAATTGCAGTTGTCTGGGCCCCGTGTCATTCTGTTTGTGGCCGGAGGAGCCACTTTGTCTGAAGTCCGATCGGCATATGAATTGATGCGGGAGTACAAGAGGGAGGTATGTGCTGACCCAATGTTGACACCCAGCTTGTACAAAGTTTTTTTGTGTGCATCTGAATGCCAATAGACGAAATTAGGTGATATTTGGCATCAAGGGACCAATTGAGGTGTGCCTTGACTTACTCTACCAATTGCTTTTCGCCCTTCACTCAACTCCCCCCCCAATTCGCCAATTTCCAGCCATTCTTGAGAGTTGGTGAAGATTGATGAGGGTCCATGAGAACTGTGTGTAGTTTGCTGATCTGCAGAGGGGGAGGAACGTTTGTAGGTAAAAAAAGAAGTCTTCACTGAGCGGGTGGGCCAGTAAGGTCTTATGACCCATTCACCGAGCAGGTAGAAGCAGTAAGGTTTGATAACCCTCTTTAACCTATGCAGCTACCCCTTTAACCAGCTGCTGCTGCTGCAAGCATGCAACAGATCAGAACTCCATCATGGTGGTTTGTTTCTGCCAAATAGTTTGCTGGTTGATACCTGTGACCATGAAGTTCAATCATGCAAATTTCAACCCAAAAACTCACCTGTGCCGGCCACCTAGCACAGGTGGTGGGTTCCTGAAACTGTCAAAAATGGCCAAAAAAGGCTGTTTTTGACAGTTTTTGGTAAATATGGTGTATGTGATTGGGGCATTGCTTTGCCTTGTGTTGCAACCAATTTACATGATGAAAAAACACCTCCGGGCACTATTCGGCACTTTTTTGGCCTCAAGAGTTTTTTTTTTCTCAGTCTGAAAATTTTCACAAAATAGTCCTGCAAAGGGATCTTCAATGCCAATATTCTAGATTCACCTACTGGATGGATGCCTTGGAGACTCTTGTGGTGATGAATGATAATGTTAATGGTGAATAGGAATGCGAGCAGCCCCCTAGTGCACCACCAACACCCTTCAATGCACCCAGGTAGGGGTGCACTTTACTGTGCTAGGGTAGGATTGCCAGGTCACCCATGGGTCAAAAATTGATCTGAAAATTGATTTTTTTCTTGCGCAAACAAGTGGTTGTAGGCCTTTTGGAGGTATTTTCACCCACCTTAGCCCGCTAAAACTACCTAAAGGCTTGGAAAGAAGGGACCAGGGTGCAAAGTGCGCAGTGTGAAGAGTGTGCACTCCACTCTGTGCCGGGTGTGCAGTGTGCACTGCACTATGTCAGAACACTGCAGGGACAGGAAAGGGACATACACAGGGACAGGGACGCGGACAGGGATTTGGACACAGGAATTTGGACACAGACAGGACATGGATAAAGACACAAACAGGGACACAAACATAGACACAGGCAGCAACACAGATATGGATGGGGGCATGGACATGCCTCTAGACAGGTCCTAGGTACAAACACAGACAGGGAAACAGATATAAGCAGACATAGGCATGGACAAGGACACAGATATGGAGAGGGAAGAACATGGACATGACCAAGCATGCAGACAGGTACAAGGACAGACAGGAACCATGATGGGGCCACGGACAGGGACAGGGACATAAACATAGAACTGGACACGGTGACGGAGACAGGCATGGGCACTGACATGGGAAATTGACAGGGGAAATCATTGTTTGACCGAGACCGCACGCCTTTTTTAATGAGGCGCGCGGGGGGGGGGGGGGGGTTGGCGCTAACTAGGCGCACGGGGGGGGGGGGTTTGGCGCTAACGAGGCGCGGGGGGGGGGGGAGTTTGGCGCTAATGAGGCGCACGGGGGGGGGATTGGCACGCTAACGAGGCGCAGGGGGGGGGGGGGTTGGCACTCACGAGACGCATAATCCACATACAAGTCCGTGCATACACTAGGCGGTGCACACACAAGGTGCTGCACACAAAAGGCGGTCTGTAGCCACCGCAGGAGTCTTGTTATTCAAGGGGCCACATGCAAGGCGGTACACACACAAGGCGGTGCACACAAAAGACGGTCTGCAGCCACCGCAGGAGTCTTGTTATTTAAGGGGCCACAAGCACGGTGGTACACACAAAAGGCGGTATACACACAAGGCAGTGCATACAAAAGGCGGTTTGTAGCCACCGGAGGAGTCTTGTTATTTAAGGGGCCACAAGCACGGCGGTACACGCAAAAGGCGGTATACACACAAGGCGGTGCACACGAAAGGCGGCCTGTAGCCACCGCAGGAGTCTTGTTATTTAACGGGCCACAAGGAAGGCGGTGCACACAAAAGGCGGTCTGTAGCCACCGCACGAGTCTTGTTATTTAAGGGGCCACAAGCACGGTGGTACACATAGAAGGCGGTACACACACAAGGCGGTGCACACAAAAGGCGGTTTGTAGCCGCCGCAGAAGTCTTGTTATTTAAGGGGCCACAAGTAAGGCGCTGCACACAAAAGGCGGTTTGTAGCCACCGCGGGAGTCTTGTTATTTAAGGGGCCACAAGCAAGGCGGCACACACACAAGGCGGTGCACACAAAAGGCGGTTTGCTGCCACCACAGGAGTCTTGTTACTTCAAGGGCCACAAGCAAGGCGGTACACACACAAGGCGGTGCACACAAAAGGCGGCCTGCAGCCACAGCAAGAGTCTTGTTATTTAAGGGGCCACAAGCAAGGCGGTACACACACAAGCCGGTACACACAAAAGGCCGTTTGTAGCCACCGCAAGAGTCTTGTTATTTAAGGGGCCACAAGCACGGCTGTACGCATAGAAGGCCGTACACACACAAGGGGGTGCACACAAAAGGCGGCCTGTAGCCACCGCAGGAGTCTTGTTATTTCACGGGCCACAAACAAGGTGGTGCACACAAAAGGCGGTATACACACAAGGCGGTGCGCTGAAAAGGCGGCCTGTAGCAACCACAGGAGTCTTGTTATTTAAGGGGCCACACCAAAGGCGGTCTGTAGCCACCACAGGAGTCTTGTTTTTTAAGGGGCCACATGCAAGGCCGTACACACACAAGGCAGTGCACAAAAAAGGCCGTTTGTAGCCACCGCACGAGTCTTGTTATTTAAGGGGCCACAAGCACGGCGGTACACATAGAAGGCCGTACACACACAAGGGGGTGCACACAAAAGGCGGCCTGTAGCCACCGCAGGAGTCTTGTTATTTAAGGGGCCACAAGCAAGGGAGTGCACACAAAAGGCGGCCTGTAGCCACCGCAGGAGTCTTGTTATTTAAGGGGCCACAGGCAAGGAGGTACACACACAAGGCGGTGCACACAAAAGGCGGTCTGCAGCCACCACAGGAGTCTTGTTATTTAAGGGGCCACAAGCAAGGTAGTGCACAAAAAAGGCGGCCTGTAGCCACCGCAGGAGTCTTGTTATTTAAGGGGCCACAGGCAAGGAGGTACACACACAAGGCGGTGCACACAAAAGGCGGTCTGTAGCCACCGCACGAGTCTTGTTATTTAAGGGGCCACAAGGAAGGCGGTGCACACAAAAGGCGGCCTGTAGCCACCACAGGAGTCTTGTTATTTAACGGGCCACAAACAAGGTGGTGCACACAAAAGGCGGTATACACACAAGGCGGTGCACACAAAAGGCGGCCTGTAGCCACCGCAGGAGTCTTGTTATTTAACGGGCCACAAGGAAGGCGGTGCACACAAAAGGCGGTCTGTAGCCACCGCACGAGTCTTGTTATTTAAGGGGCCACATGCAAGGCGGTACACATACAAGGCCGTACACACACAAGGCGGTGCACACAAAAGGCGGTCTGTAGCCACCGCATGAGTCTTGTTTTTTAAGGGGCCACAAGCACGGTGGTACACATAGAAGGCGGTACACACACAAGGCGGTGCACACAAAAGGCGGTTTGTAGCCGCCGCAGAAGTCTTGTTTTTTAAGGGGCCACAAGTAAGGCGCTGCACACAAAAGGCGGTTTGTAGCCACCGCAGGAGTCTTGTTATTTAAGGGGCCACAGGCAAGGCGGTACACACACAAGGCGGTGCACACAAAAGGCGGCCTGCAGCCACAGCAAGAGTCTTGTTATTTAAGGGGCCACAAGCAAGGCGGTACACACACAAGCCGGTACACACAAAAGGCCGTTTGTAGCCACCGCAAGAGTCTTGTTATTTAAGGGGCCACAAGCACGGCTGTACGCATAGAAGGCCGTACACACACAAGGGGGTGCACACAAAAGGCGGCCTGTAGCCACCGCAGGAGTCTTGTTATTTCAGGGGCCACAGGCAAGGAGGTACACACACAAGGCGGTGCACACAAAAGGCGGTTTGCAGCCACCACAGGAGTCTTGTTATTTAAGGGGCCACAAGCAAGGGAGTGCACACAAAAGGCGGCCTGTAGCCACCGCAGGAGTCTTGTTATTTCAGGGGCCACAGGCAAGGAGGTACACACACAAGGCGGTGCACACAAAAGGCGGTCTGCAGCCACCACAGGAGTCTTGTTATTTAAGGGGCCACAAGCAAGGGAGTGCACACAAAAGGCGGCCTGTAGCCACCGCAGGAGTCTTGTTATTTAAGGGGCCACAGGCAAGGAGGTACACACACAAGGGGGTGCACACAAAAGGCGGTTTGCAGCCACCACAGGAGTCTTGTTATTTAAGGGGCCACAAGCAAGGGAGTGCACACAAAAGGCGGCCTGTAGCCACCGCAGGAGTCTTGTTATTTCAGGGGCCACAGGCAAGGAGGTACACACACAAGGCGGTGCACACAAAAGGCGGTCTGCAGCCACCACAGGAGTCTTGTTATTTAAGGGGCCACAAGCAAGGGAGTGCACACAAAAGGCGGCCTGTAGCCACCGCAGGAGTCTTGTTATTTAAGGGGCCACAGGCAAGGAGGTACACACACAAGGGGGTGCACACAAAAGGCGGCCTGTAGCCACCACAGGAGTCTTGTTATTTAACGGGCCACAAACAAGGTGGTGCACACAAAAGGCGGTATACACACAAGGCGGTGCGCTGAAAAGGCGGCCTGTAGCCACCACAGGAGTCTTGTTATTTAAGGGGTCACAGGCAAGGCGGTACACACACAAGGCGGTACACACAAAAGGCCGTTTGTAGCCACCGCAAGAGTCTTGTTATTTAAGGGGCCACAAGCACGGCGGTACACATAGAAGGCCGTACACACACAAGGGGGTGCACACAAAAGGCGGCCTGTAGCCAACGCAGGAGTCTTGTTATTTAAGGGGCCACAAGCACAGCGGTACACACAAAAGGCGGTATACACACAAGGTGGTGCACACAAAAGGCGGCCTGTAGCCACCGCAGGAGTATTGTTATTTAAGGGGCCACATGCAAGGCGGTACACACGCAAGGCGGTGCACACAAAAGGCGGTTTGTAGCCACCGCACGAGTCTTGTTATTTCAGGGGCCACAAGCACGGTGGCACACATAGAAGGCGGTACACACACAAGGCGTTGCACACAAAAGGCGGCCTTTAGCCACCGCATGAGTCTTGTTATTTAAGGGGCCACAAGGACGGCGGTACACACAAAAGGCGGTGAACACAAAAGGCGGTTTGTAGCCACCGTAGGAGTCTTGTTATTTAAGGGGCCACAAGCACGGTGGTACACATAGAGGGCGGTACACACACAAGGCGGTGCATGCAAAAGGCGGTCTGCAGCCACCACAGGAGTCTTGTTATTGGAGGGGCCACAGGCAAGGCGGTACACACACAAGGCGGTGAACACAAAAGGCGGTCTGCAGCCACCGTAGAACTCTTGTTATTTAAGGGGCCACAAGCACGGCGGTGCACACAAAAGGCGGTATACACACAAGGTGGTGCACACAAAAGGCGGCCTGTAGCCACCGCAGGAGTATTGTTATTTAAGGGGCCACATCCAAGGCGGTACACACGCAAGGCGGTGCACACAAAAGGCGGTTTGTAGCCACCGCACGAGTCTTGTTATTTCAGGGGCCACAAGCACGGTGGCACACATAGAAGGCGGTACACACACAAGGCGTTGCACACAAAAGGCGGCCTTTAGCCACCGCATGAGGCTTGTTATTTAAGGGGCCACAAGGACGGCGGTACACACAAAAGGCGGTGAACACAAAAGGCGGTTTGTAGCCACCGTAGGAGTCTTGTTATTTAAGGGGCCACAAGCACGGCGGTACACATAGAAGGCAGTACACACACAAGGCGGTGCACACAAAAGGCGGCCTGTAGCCACCGCAGGAGTCTTGTTATTTCACGGGCCACAAACAAGGTGGTGCACACAAAAGGCGGTATACACACAAGGCGGTGCGCTGAAAAGGCGGCCTGTAGCAACCACAGGAGTCTTGTTATTTAAGGGGCCACACCAAAGGCGGTCTGTAGCCACCACAGGAGTCTTGTTATTTAAGGGGCCACATGCAAGGCCGTACACACACAAGGCAGTGCACAAAAAAGGCCGTTTGTAGCCACCGCACGAGTCTTGTTATTTAAGGGGCCACACGCACGGCGGTACACATAGAAGGCCGTACACACACAAGGGGGTGCACACAAAAGGCGGCCTGTAGCCACCGCAGGAGTCTTGTTATTTAAGGGGCCACAAGCAAGGGAGTGCACACAAAAGGCAGCCTGTAGCCACCGCAGGAGTCTTGTTATTTCAGGGGCCACAGGCAAGGAGGTACACACACAAGGCGGTGCACACAAAAGGCGGTCTGCAGCCACCACAGGAGTCTTGTTATTTAAGGGGCCACAAGCAAGGTAGTGCACAAAAAAGGCGGCCTGTAGCCACCGCAGGAGTCTTGTTATTTAAGGGGCCACAGGCAAGGAGGTACACACACAAGGCGGTGAACACAAAAGGCGGTCTGTAGCCACCGCACGAGTCTTGTTATTTAAGGGGCCACAAGGAAGGCGGTGCACACAAAAGGCGGCCTGTAGCCACCACAGGAGTCTTGTTATTTAACGGGCCACAAACAAGGTGGTGCACACAAAAGGCGGTATACACACAAGGCGGTGCACACAAAAGGCGGCCTGTAGCCACCGCAGGAGTCTTGTTATTTAACGGGCCACAAGGAAGGCGGTGCACACAAAAGGCGGTCTGTAGCCACCGCACGAGTCTTGTTATTTAAGGGGCCACATGCAAGGCGGTACACATACAAGGCCGTACACACACAAGGCGGTGCACACAAAAGGCGGTCTGTAGCCACCGCATGAGTCTTGTTTTTTAAGGGGCCACAAGCACGGTGGTACACATAGAAGGCGGTACACACACAAGGCGGTGCACACAAAAAGCGGTTTGTAGCCGCCGCAGAAGTCTTGTTTTTTAAGGGGCCACAAGTAAGGCGCTGCACACAAAAGGCGGTTTGTAGCCACCGCAGGAGTCTTGTTATTTAAGGGGCCACAGGCAAGGCGGTACACACACAAGGCGGTGCACACAAAAGGCGGCCTGTAGCCAACGCAGGAGTCTTGTTATTTAAGGGGCCACAAGCACAGCGGTACACACAAAAGGCGGTATACACACAAGGTGGTGCACACAAAAGGCGGCCTGTAGCCACCGCAGGAGTATTGTTATTTAAGGGGCCACATGCAAGGCGGTACACACGCAAGGCGGTGCACACAAAAGGCGGTTTGTAGCCACCGCACGAGTCTTGTTATTTCAGGGGCCACAAGCACGGTGGCACACATAGAAGGCGGTACACACACAAGGCGTTGCACACAAAAGGCGGCCTTTAGCCACCGCATGAGTCTTGTTATTTCAGGGGCCACAAGGACGGCGGTACACACAAAAGGCGGTGAACACAAAAGGCGGTTTGTAGCCACCGTAGGAGTCTTGTTATTTAAGGGGCCACAAGCACGGTGGTACACATAGAGGGCGGTACACACACAAGGCGGTGCACGCAAAAGGCGGTCTGCAGCCACCACAGGAGTCTTGTTATTGGAGGGGCCACAGGCAAGGCGGTACACACACAAGGCGGTGAACACAAAAGGCGGTCTGCAGCCACCGTAGAACTCTTGTTATTTAAGGGGCCACAAGCACGGCGGTGCACACAAAAGGCGGTATACACACAAGGTGGTGCACACAAAAGGCGGCCTGTAGCCACCGCAGGAGTATTGTTATTTAAGGGGCCACATCCAAGGCGGTACACACGCAAGGCGGTGCACACAAAAGGCGGTTTGTAGCCACCGCACGAGTCTTGTTATTTCAGGGGCCACAAGCACGGTGACACACATAGAAGGCGGTACACACACAAGGCGTTGCACACAAAAGGCGGCCTTTAGCCACCGCATGAGGCTTGTTATTTAAGGGGCCACAAGGACGGCGGTACACACAAAAGGCGGTGAACACAAAAGGCGGTTTGTAGCCACCGTAGGAGTCTTGTTATTTAAGGGGCCACAAGCACGGCGGTACACATAGAAGGCAGTACACACACAAGGCGGTGCACACAAAAGGCGGTCTGTAGCCACCGCAGGAGTGTTGTTATTTAAGGGGCCACAGGCAAGGCGGTACACACAAAAGGCGGTTTGTAGCCACCACAGGAGTGTGGTTATTTAAGGGGCCACAGGCAAGGCGGTACACACACAGAGCGGTGCACACAAAAGGCAGTTTGTAGCCACCGGAGGAGTCTTGTTATTTAAGGGGCCACAACCAAGGTGGTGCACACAAAAGGCGGTTTGTAGCCACCACAGGAGTCTGGTTATTTAAGGGGCCACAGGCAAGGCGGTACACACACAGAGCGGTGCACACAAAAGGCAGTTTGTAGCCACCGGAGGAGTCTTGTTATTTAAGGGGCCACAAGCACGGCCGTACACACAAGGGCGGTATACACACAAGGCGGTGCACAAAAAAGGTGGCCTGTATCCACCGCAGGAGTCTTGTTATTCCAGGGGCCACAAGCAAGGAGGTACACACACAAGGCGGTGCACACAAAAGGCGGTCTGCAGCCACCGCAGGAGTTTTGTTATTTAACGGGCCACAAGCACGGCGGTACACACAAAAGGCGGTATACACACAAGGCGGTGCACACAAAAGGCGGTCTGTAGCCACCGAAGGAGTCTTGTTATTTAAGGGGCCACAGGCAAGGCAGTACACACAAAAGGCGGCCTGTAGCCACCGCACGAGTCTCATTATTTAAGAGGCCACAAGCACGGTCGTAGACATAGAAGGCGGTATACACACAAGGCGGTGCACACAAAAGGCGGCCAGCCGCCACCGCAGGAGTCTTGTTATTGAAGGGGCCACATGCAAGGCGGTACACACACAAGGCGGTGCACACAAAAGGCGGTTTGTAGCCACCGCACGAGTCTTGTTATTTAAGGGGCCACAAGCACGGTGGTACACAGAGAAGGCGGTACACACACAAGGCGGTGCACACAAAAGGCGGTCTGTAGCCACCGCAGGAGTCTTGTTATTCAAGGGGCCACAGGCAAGGCGGTACACACAAAAGGCGGTTTGTAGCCACCGGAGGAGTCTTGTTATTTCAGGGGCCACAGGCAAGGCGGTACACACACAAGGCGGTACACACAAAAGGCCGTTTGTAGCCACCGCAAGAGTCTTGTTATTTAAGGGGCCACAAGCACGGCGGTACACATAGAAGGCCGTACACACACAAGGGGGTGCACACAAAAGGCGGCCTGTAGCCAACGCAGGAGTCTTGTTATTTAAGGGGCCACAAGCACAGCGGTACACACAAAAGGCGGTATACACACAAGGTGGTGCACACAAAAGGCGGCCTGTAGCCACCGCAGGAGTATTGTTATTTAAGGGGCCACATGCAAGGCGGTACACACGCAAGGCGGTGCACACAAAAGGCGGTTTGTAGCCACCGCACGAGTCTTGTTATTTCAGGGGCCACAAGCACGGTGGCACACATAGAAGGCGGTACACACACAAGGCGTTGCACACAAAAGGCGGCCTTTAGCCACCGCATGAGTCTTGTTATTTCAGGGGCCACAAGGACGGCGGTACACACAAAAGGCGGTGAACACAAAAGGCGGTTTGTAGCCACCGTAGGAGTCTTGTTATTTAAGGGGCCACAAGCACGGTGGTACACATAGAGGGCGGTACACACACAAGGCGGTGCACGCAAAAGGCGGTCTGCAGCCACCACAGGAGTCTTGTTATTGGAGGGGCCACAGGCAAGGCGGTACACACACAAGGCGGTGAACACAAAAGGCGGTCTGCAGCCACCGTAGAACTCTTGTTATTTAAGGGGCCACAAGCACGGCGGTGCACACAAAAGGCGGTATACACACAAGGTGGTGCACACAAAAGGCGGCCTGTAGCCACCGCAGGAGTATTGTTATTTAAGGGGCCACATCCAAGGCGGTACACACGCAAGGCGGTGCACACAAAAGGCGGTTTGTAGCCACCGCACGAGTCTTGTTATTTCAGGGGCCACAAGCACGGTGACACACATAGAAGGCGGTACACACACAAGGCGTTGCACACAAAAGGCGGCCTTTAGCCACCGCATGAGGCTTGTTATTTAAGGGGCCACAAGGACGGCGGTACACACAAAAGGCGGTGAACACAAAAGGCGGTTTGTAGCCACCGTAGGAGTCTTGTTATTTAAGGGGCCACAAGCACGGCGGTACACATAGAAGGCAGTACACACACAAGGCGGTGCACACAAAAGGCGGTCTGTAGCCACCGCAGGAGTGTTGTTATTTAAGGGGCCACAGGCAAGGCGGTACACACAAAAGGCGGTTTGTAGCCACCACAGGAGTGTGGTTATTTAAGGGGCCACAGGCAAGGCGGTACACACACAGAGCGGTGCACACAAAAGGCAGTTTGTAGCCACCGGAGGAGTCTTGTTATTTAAGGGGCCACAACCAAGGTGGTGCACACAAAAGGCGGTTTGTAGCCACCACAGGAGTCTGGTTATTTAAGGGGCCACAGGCAAGGCGGTACACACACAGAGCGGTGCACACAAAAGGCAGTTTGTAGCCACCGGAGGAGTCTTGTTATTTAAGGGGCCACAAGCACGGCCGTACACACAAGGGCGGTATACACACAAGGCGGTGCACAAAAAAGGTGGCCTGTATCCACCGCAGGAGTCTTGTTATTCCAGGGGCCACAAGCAAGGAGGTACACACACAAGGCGGTGCACACAAAAGGCGGTCTGCAGCCACCGCAGGAGTTTTGTTATTTAACGGGCCACAAGCACGGCGGTACACACAAAAGGCGGTATACACACAAGGCGGTGCACACAAAAGGCGGTCTGTAGCCACCGAAGGAGTCTTGTTATTTAAGGGGCCACAGGCAAGGCAGTACACACAAAAGGCGGCCTGTAGCCACCGCACGAGTCTCATTATTTAAGAGGCCACAAGCACGGTCGTAGACATAGAAGGCGGTATACACACAAGGCGGTGCACACAAAAGGCGGCCAGCCGCCACCGCAGGAGTCTTGTTATTGAAGGGGCCACATGCAAGGCGGTACACACACAAGGCGGTGCACACAAAAGGCGGTTTGTAGCCACCGCACGAGTCTTGTTATTTAAGGGGCCACAAGCACGGTGGTACACAGAGAAGGCGGTACACACACAAGGCGGTGCACACAAAAGGCGGTCTGTAGCCACCGCAGGAGTCTTGTTATTCAAGGGGCCACAGGCAAGGCGGTACACACAAAAGGCGGTTTGTAGCCACCGGAGGAGTCTTATTATTTCAGGGGCCACAGGCAAGGCGGTACACACACAAAGCGGTGCACACAACAGGCGGTCTGCAGCCACCATAGGAGACGTGTTATTTAAGGGGCCACAAGCACGGCGGTACACACAAAAGGCGGTATACACACAAGGCGGTGCACACAAAAGGCAGCCTGTAGCCACCGCAGGAGTCTTGTTATTTAAGACACACAAGCAAGGCGGTACACACACAAGGCGGTGCACACAAAAGGCGGCCTGTAGCCACCGCAGGGGTTTTGTTATTTAAGGGGCCACAGGCAAGGCGGTGCACACAAAAGGCGGTCTGTAGCCACCGCAGGAGTCTTGTCATTTTAGGGGCCACAAGCACGGCGGTACACACACAAGGCGGTGCACACAAAAGGGGGTTTGTAGCCACCGCACGAGTCCTGTTATTCAAGGCGCAACAAGCACGGTGGTACACATAGAAGGCCGTACACACACAAGGCGGTGCACACAAAAGGCGTTCTGTAGCCACCGCAGGAGTCTTGTTATTTAAGGGGCCACAAGCAAGGTGGTGCACACAAAAGGCGGTTTGTAGCCACTACAAGAGTCTTGTTATTTCAAGGGCCACAGGCAAGGCAGTACACACACAAGGCATTGCACACAAAAGGCGGTTTGTAGCCACCGCAGAAGTCTTGTTATTTAAGGGGCCACAAGCACGGTGGTACACTGAGAAGGCGGTACACACACAAGGCGGTGCACACATAAGGCGGTCTGTAGCCACCGCAGAAGTCTTGTTATTTAAGGGGCCACAAGCAAAGCGGTGCACACAAAAGGCGGTTTGTAGCCACCGCAGGAGTCTTGTTATTTAAGGGGCCACAGGCAAGGCGGTACACACACAAAACGCGGTGCACACAAAAGGCGGTCTGCAGCCACCGCAGGAGTCTTGTTATTTAAGGGGCCACGGCAAGGCGGTACACACAAAAGGCGGTTTGTAGCCACCGCACGAGTCTTATTATTTGAGGGGCCACAAGCACGGTCGTACACATAGAAGGCGGTATACACACAAGGCGGTGCACACAAATGGCGGCCAGCCGCCACCGCAGGAGTCTTGTTATTGAAGGGGCCACAGGCAAGGCAGTACACACACAAGGCATTGCACACAAAAGGCGGTTTGTAGCCACCGCATAAGTCTTGTTATTTAAGGGGCCACAAGCACGGTGGTACACATAGAAGGCGGTACAGACACAAGGCGGTGCACACAAAAGGCGGTCTGTAGCCACCGCAGGAGTCTTGTTATTCAAGGGGCCACAGGCAAGGCGGTACACACACAAGGCAGTTTGTAGCCAACACAGGAGTCTTGTTATTTCAGAGGCCACAAGCACGGCGGTACACACAAAAGGCGGTACAGACACAACGCGGTGCACACAAAAGGCGGTATGTAGCCACCATAGGAGTCGTGTTATTTAAGGTGCCACAAGCACGGCGGTGCACACAAAAGGCCGTATACACACAAGGCGGTGCACAGAAAAGACGGCCTGTAGCCACCGCAGGAGTCTTATTATTTAAGGGGCCACAAGCAAGGCGGTACACACACAAGGCGGTGCACACAAAAGGCGGTTTGTAGCCACCGTAGGAGTCTTGTTATTCAAGGGGCCACAAGCACGGTGGTACACATAGAAGGCGGTACAGACACAAGGCGGTGCACACAAACGGCGGTCTGCAGCCACTGCAGGAGTCTTGTTATTCAAGGGGCCACAGGCAAGGCGGTACACACACAAGGCGGTGCACACAAAAGGCGGTTTGTAGCCACCGTAGGAGTCTTGTTACCGAGCTGGGTTTACCCTGTCGAGGTTTTACACCACCTTTTAGGGGCACAAGCACGGCAGTACACACAAAAGGAGGTATACCCACAAGGCAGTGCACACAAAAGGTGGCCTGTAGCCACCGCAGGAGTCTCGTTATTTAAGGGGCCACAAGGAAGGCTGTACACAGACAAGGCGGTGCACACAAAAGGCGGTATACACACAAGGCGGTGCACACAAAAGGCGGCTTGTAGCCACCGCAGGAGTGTTGTTATTTAAGGGGCCACAAGCAGGGCGGTGCACACAAAAGGTGGTTTGTAGCCACCGCAGGAGTCTTGTTATTTAAGGGGCCACAAGCACGGCGGTACACACACAAGGCGGTGCACACAAAAGGCGGTTTGTAGCCACCGCACGAGTCTTGTTTTTTAAGGGGCCACAAGCACGGTGGTACACATAGAAGGCGGTACACACACAAGGCGCTGCACACAAAAGGCGGTCTGTAACCACCGCATGAGTCTTGTTGTTTAAGGGGCCACAAGCACGGCGGTACACACAAAAGGCGGTATACACACAAGGCGGTGCACACAAAAGGCGGTCTGTAGCCACCGGAGGAGTCTTGTTATTCAAGGGGCCACATGCAAGGCGCTACACACACAAGGCGGTGCACACACAAGGCGGTGCACACAATAGGCGGTCTGTAGCCACTGCAGGAGTCTTGTTATTCAAGGGGCCACAGGCAAGGCGGAACACACACAAGGCGGTGCACACAAAAGGCGGTTTGTAGCCACCGTAGGAGTCTTGTTACCGAGCTCGGTTTACCTATTGAGGTTTTACACCACCTTTTAGGGGCCAAGGGTGAGCAACACGTTTTAGCGGCAATAGCAGCAGCAGCAAGCAGCAAGCAGCAGAAGGTCCAAAAGTCCTTGCGACCACACTGTGGCTCAAAACCGGCATCCAAGAATCTCAAAACGACCGGGGAGCAAATGCGCATCACCACCAACAAGTTTCGTTGTGTTTTGAGCCGTCTAGCCCGTTCTACGGCCGATTTAGTGTCCAAAAATGGCCATTTTTGGGCTGTTTTCCGGACGATTGTCCTGAAAACTCAGGATGATCACCGGTGTGTCAAGTGGGCGTTTGCAATGAGGGCCGTTGTTCTTCCATGGCAATTGGGCTGTCAATTGATGGCAAATGGGTGATCAACAAGGCATGGACCACGCCGTGGTGCCACACGGTGGTCCATTTTGTGGTAAAAATGAGCCGTTTTTGCGCCCTGTTTTAAGACGATCGTCCTTACTGTGGAGGCACATCTCAAAGCCAGGCAGTGTTTCCTCCACGGTGATTTCCAATGCGTTACACAAGACTAGCACCCAGCCCGGTCCTAGTTCGAGTCTTGATTACCGAGCTGGGTTTACCCTGTCGAGGTTTTACACCACCTTTTAGGGTCCAAGGGTGAGCAAAACGTTTTAGCAAGCAGCATTAGCAGCAGCAGCAGAAGCATCAAGCAGAAGGTCCAAAAGTCCTTGTGACCACACGGTGGCTCAAAACCGGCATCCAAGTACCTCAAAACGACCGGAGAGCGAATGCGCATCACCACAAACAAGTTTCGGTTTGTTTTGAGCCGTCTAGCCCGTTCTACGGCCGATTTAGTGTCCAAAAATGGCCGTTTTTGGGCTGTTTTCGGCCGTTTTCAGGACGATCGTCCTGAAAGTTCAGGACGATGGCAAACACGCCAAGCACGTGTTTCTTTTGAGGGCCGTTGTTCTTTCATGGCGATTGGGCTATCAAAGGATGGCAAAGGGGTGTTCAATAAGGCGTGTACCATGCCGTGGTGCCACACGGTGGTCCATTTCGAGGTGAAAACAAGCCGTTTTCTAGCCGTGTTTCAGGACGATCATCCCGACCGTGGAGGCACATCTCGAAAGCAAGCAGTGTTTCCTCAACGGTGATCTCCAATGTGTTACGCAAGACTAGGACCCAGCCCGGTCCTAGTTCGAGTCTTGATACCGAGCTGGGTTTACCCTGTCGAGGTTTTACACCACCTTTTAGGGTCCAAGGGTGAGCAACACGTTTTAGCAAGCAGCAGCAGCAGCAGCACCAGCAGCAGCAAGCAGCAAGCAGAAGGTCCAAAAGTCCTTGCGACCACACCAAGGGTCAAAACCGGCATCCAGGTAGCTCAAAACGACCGGAGAGCGAATGCGCATCACCACAAACAAGTTTCGTTTCGTTTTGAGCCGTCTAGCCCGTTCTATGGCCGATTTGGTGTCCAAAAATGGCCGTTGTTGGGCTGTTTTCGGCCGTTTTCAGGACGATCGTCCTGAAAGTTCAGGACGATGGCCGCTACGCCAAACAAGTGTTTGCGATGAGGGCCGTTGCTCTTTCATGGCAGTTGGGCTATCAGATGATGGCAAATGGGTGTTCAATAAGGCGTGTACCACGCCGTGGTGCCACGCGGTGGTCCATTTTGAGGTGAAAACAAGCCGTTTTTGAGCCGTGTTTCAGGACGATCGTCCCGACGGTGGAGGCACATCTCGAAAGCAAGCAGTCTTTCCTCAACGGTGATCTCCAATGCGTTACGCAAGACTAGGACCTAGCTCGGTCCTAGTTCGAGTCTTGATTACCGAGCCGGGTTTAACCTGTCGAGGGTTTACACCACCTTTTAGGGGCCAAGGCTGGGCAACACGTTTTAGCAGCAGGAGCAGCAGTAGCAGCAAGCAAGCAAGCAAGCAAGCAGGCAGGCGCTTAAAAATTGCTTGCGATCACACGGCGGCTCAAAACCGGCATCCAAGTAGCTCAAAACGACCGGGGAGCCAAGGCGCATCAACACAAACAACTTTGGTTGCATTTCGAGCCGTCTAGCCCGTTCTACGGCCGATTTAGTGTCCAAAAATGGCCGTTTTCGGGCTGTTTTCGGCTGTTTTTAGGACGATCGGCCTGAAAGTTCAGGACGATCGCCGCTATGCCAAGCAGGTGTTTTCAATGAGGGCCGCTGTTCTTTCATGGCGATTGGGCTATCAAAGGATGGCAAATGGGTGTTCTATAAGGTGTGTGCCACGCCGTGGTACCACGCCGTGGTCCATTTTGAGGTAAAAAGGAGCCGTTTTTGAGCCGTGTTTCAGGACAATCGTCGTAACCATGGAGGCACATCTCTAAAGCAAGCGGTCTTTCTTCAACGGTGATTTCCAATCCGTTATGCAAGACTAGGACCCAGCTCATTGCTAGTTCGAGTTTTGATTACCAAGTTGGGTTTACCCTGTTGAGGTTTTACACCACCTTTTAGGGGCCAAGGGTGAGCAACACGTTTTAGCAGCAACAGCAACAAGCAGCAGCAGCAACAGGCGGTTAAAAAGTCCTTGCGACAACACCGTGGCTCGAAACCGGCATCCAAGTAGCTCAAAACGGCCGGGGAGCAAATGCGCATCACCATAAAACAAGTTTCGTGCCGTTTCGAGCCGTCTAGCCCGTTCTATGGCCGATTTAGTGTCCAAAAATGGCCGTTTTCAGGCTGTTTTCGGCTGTTTTTAGGACGATCGTCCTGAAAGTTCAAGACGATCGCCGCTACACCAAGCAGGTGATTCCTATGAGGGCCGTTGTTCTTTCATGACTATTGGGCTATCAAAGGATGGCAAATGGGTGTTCAATAAGGCATGTACCATGCCGTGGTGCCACGCAGCGGTCCACTTTGACGTGAAAATGAGCCGTTTTTGGGCCGTTTTTCAAGACGATCGTACCGACCGATGAGGCATATCTCCAAAGCAGGCAGTGTTTCCTCCACGGGGATTTCCCATGCGTTAAGCAAGACTAGGACCCAGCTCGGTCCTAGTTCGAGTCTTGATTACCGAGCTGGGTTTACCCTGTCGAGGTTTTACACCACCTTTTAGGGTCCAAGGGTGAGCAACACATTTTAGCAGCAACAGCAGCAAGCAGCAGCAGCAGCAGGCGGTTAAAAAGTCCTTGCGACCACACCAAGCCTCAAAACCTGCATCCAAGTAGCTCAAATCGACCGGAGAGCAAATGCGCATCACCACAAGCAAGTCTCATGCCGTTTCGGGCGGTCTAGCCCGTTTTATGGCCAATTTAGTGTCCAAAATCGGCCGTTTTCAGGCTGTTTTCGGCTGTTTTTAGGACGATCGTCCTGAAAGTTCAGGACGATCGCCGCTACACCAAGCAGGTGTTTCTTATGAGGGCCGTTGTTCTTTCATGGCTATTGGGCTATCAAAGGATGGCAAATGGGTGTTCAATAAGGTGTGTACCACGCCGTGGTGCCACACGGTGGTCCATTTTGAAGGAAAAATGCGCCGTTTTCCAACCGTGTTTGAGGACAATCGCCGTAAGCATGGAGGCACATCTCTAAAGCAAGCGGTCTTTCTTCAACGGTGATCTCCAATGCGTTACGCAAGACTAGGACCCAGCTCGGTCCTAGTTCGAGTCTTGATTACCGAGCTGGGTTTACCCTGTCGAGGTTTTACAGCACCTTTTAGGGGCCAAGGGTGAGCAACACGTTTTAGCAGCAGCAAGCAGCAGCAGCAGCAGCAAGCAAGCAGGCGATTAAAAAGTCCTTGAGACCACACCGCGGCTCAAAACCGGCATCCAAGTAGCTCAAAACGACCGGGGAGCCAAGGCGCATCACCACAAACAACTTTGGTTGCATTTCGAGCCGTCTAGCCCGTTCTACGGCCGATTTAGTGTCCAAAAATGGCCGTTTTTGGGTTGTTTTCGGCTGCTTTCAGGACGATCGTCCTAAAAGTTCAGGACGATCGCCGCCACGCCAAGCAGGTGTTTTCAATGAGGGCCGCTGTTCTTTCATGGCGATTGGGCTATCAAAGGATGGCAAATGGGTGTTCTATAAGGCGTGTACCACGCCGTGGTGCCACGCGGTGGTCCATTTTGAGGTAAAAAGGAGCCGTTTTTGAGCCGTGTTTCAGGACAATCGTCGTAACCATGAAGGCACATCTCTAAAGCAAGCGGTCTCCCTTCAATGGTGATTTCCAATGCGTTATGCAAGACTAGCACGCAGCTCGGTCCTAGTTCGAGTCTTGAGTACCGAGCTGGGTTTACCCTGTCGAGGTTTTACACCACCTTTTAGGGGCCAAGGGTGAGCAACACGTTTTAGTAGCAACAGCAACGAGCAGCAGCAGCAGCAGGCGGTTAAAAAGTCCTTGCGACAACACCGTGGTTCAAAACCGGCATCCAAGTAGCTCAAAACGGCCGGGGAGGAAAAGCGCATCTCCACAAAAACGTTTCGTGCCCTTTTCGAGCCGTCTAGCCCGTTCTATGGCCGATTTAGTGTCCAAAAATGGCCGTTTTCAGGCTGTTTTCGGCTGTTTTTAGGACGATCGTCCTGAAAGTTCAAGACGATCGCCGCTACACCAAGCAGGTGTTTCCTATGAGGGCCGTTGTTCTTTCATGACTATTAGGCTATCAAAGGATGGCAAATGGGTGTTCAATAAGGCATGTACCATGCCGTGGTGCCACGCGGCGGTCCACTTTGACGTGAAAATGAGCCGTTTTTGGGCCGTTTTTCAAGACAATCGTACTGATCGTTGAGGCATATCTCCAAAGCAGGCAGTGTTTCCTCCACGGGGATTTCCCATGCGTTAAGCAAGACTAGGACCCAGCTCGGTCCTAGTTCGAGTCTTGATTACCGAGCTGGGTTTACCCTGTCGAGGTTTTACACCACCTTTTAGGGTCCAAGGGTGAGCAACACGTTTTAGCAGCAACAGCAGCAAGCAGCAGCAGCAGCAGGAGGCGGTTAAAAAGTCCTTGCGACCACAGCAAGGCTCAAAACCTGCATCCAAGTAGCTCAAATCGACCGGAGAGCAAATGCGCATCACCACAAGCAAGTCTCACGCCGTTTCGGGCGGTCTAGCCCGTTTTATGGCCAATTTAGTGTCCAAAATCGGCCGTTATCAGGCTGTTTTCGGCTTTTTAGGACGATAGTCCTGAAAGTTCGGGACGATCGCCGCTACACCAAGCAGGTGTTTCTTATGAGAGCTGTTGTTCTTTCATGGCTATTGGGCTATCAAAGGATGGCAAATGGGTGTTCAATAAGGCGTGTACCACGCCGTGGTGCCACGCGGTGGTCCATTTTGCAGGAAAAATGCGCTGTTTTCCAACCGTGTTTGAGGACAATCGCCGTAAGCATGGAGGCACATCTCTAAAGCAAGCGGTCTTTCTTCAACGGTGATCTCCAATGCGTTACGCAAGACTAGGACCCAGCTGGGTCCTAGTTCGAGTCTTGATTACCGAGCTGGGTTTACCCTGTCGAGGTTTTACACCACCTTTTAGGGGCCAAGGGTGAGCAACACGTTTTAGCAGCAGCAAGCAGCAGCAAGCAGCAGCAAGCAAGCAGGCGGTTAAAAAGTCCTTGAGACCACACCGCGGCTCAAAACCGGCATCCAAGTAGCTCAAAACCACCGGGGAGCCAAGGCGCATCACCACAATCAACTTTGGTTGCATTTCGAGCCGTCTAGCCCGTTCTACGGCCGATTTAGTGTCCAAAAATGGCCGTTTTTGGGTTGTTTTCGGCTGCTTTCAGGACGATCGTCCTAAAAGTTCAGGACGATCGCCGCCACGCCAAGCAGGTGTTTTCAATGAGGGCCGCTGTTCTTTCATGGCGATTGGGCTATCAAAGGATGGCAAATGGGTGTTCTATAAGGCGTGTACCACGCCGTGGTGCCACGCGGTGGTCCATTTTGAGGTAAAAAGGAGCCGTTTTTGAGCCGTGTTTCAGGACAATCGTCGTAACCATGAAGGCACATCTCTAAAGCAAGCGGTCTCCCTTCAACGGTCATTTCCAATGCGTTATGCAAGACTAGGACGCAGCTCGGTCCTAGTTCGAGTCTTGATTACCGAGCTGGGTTTACCCTGTCGAGGTTTTACACCACCTTTTAGGGGCCAAGGGTGAGCAACACGTTTTAGCAGCAACAGCAACGAGCAGCAGCAGCAGCAGGCGGTTAAAAAGTCCTTGCGACAACACCGTGGTTCAAAACCGGCATCCAAGTAGCTCAAAACGGCCGGGGAGCAAATGCGCATCACCACAAAAACGTTTCGTCCCCTTTTCGAGCCGTCTAGCCCGTTCTATGGCCGATTTAGTGTCCAAAAATGGCCGTTTTCAGGCTGTTTTCGGCTGTTTTTAGGACGATCGTCCTGAAAGTTCAAGACGATCGCCGCTACACCAAGCAGGTGTTTCCTATGAGGGCCGTTGTTCTTTCATGACTACTAGGCTATCAAAGGATGGCAAATGGGTGTTCAATAAGGCATGTACCATGCCGTGGTGCCACGCGGCGGTCCACTTTAACGTGAAAATGAACCGTTTTTGGGCCGTTTTTCAAGACGATCGTACTGATCGTTGAGGCATATCTCCAAAGCAGGCAGTGTTTCCTCCACGGGGATTTCCCATGCGTTAAGCAAGACTAGGACCCAGCTCGGTCCTAGTTCGAGTCTTGATTACCGAGCTGGGTTTACCCTGTCGAGGTTTTACACCACCTTTTAGGGTCCAAGGGTGAGCAACACGTTTTAGCAGCAACAGCAGCAAGCAGCAGCAGCAGCAAGAGGCGGTTAAAAAGTCCTTGCGACCACACCAAGGCTCAAAACCTGCATCCAAGTAGCTCAAATCGACCGGAGAGCAAATGCGCGTCACCACAAGCAAGTCTCACGCCGTTTCGGGCGGTCTAGCCCGTTTTATGGCCAATTTAGTGTCCAAAATCGGCCGTTTTCAGGCTGTTTTCGGCTTTTTAGGACGATAGTCCTGAAAGTTCCGGACGATTGCCGCTACACCAAGCAGGTGTTTCTTATGAGGGCCGTTGTTCTTTCATGGCTATTGGGCTATCAAAGGATGGCAAATGGGTGTTCAATAAGGTGTGTACCACGCCGTGGTGCCACGCGGTGGTCCATTTTGCAGGAAAAATGCGCCGTTTTCCAACCGTGTTTGAGGACAATCGCCGTAAGCATGGAGGCACATCTCTAAAGCAAGCGGTCTTTCTTCAACGGTGATCTCCAATGCGTTACGCAAGACTAGGACGCAGCTCGGTCCTAGTTCGAGTCTTGATTACCGAGCTGGGTTTACCCTGTTGAGGTTTTACACCACCTTTTAGGGGCCAAGGGTGAGCAACACGTTTTAGCAGCAGCAAGCAGCAGCAGCAGCAGCAAGCAAGCAGGCGGTTAAAAAGTCCTTGAGACCACACCGCGGCTCAAAACCGGCATCCAAGTAGCTCAAAACGACCGGGGAGCCAAGGCGCATCACCACAAACAACTTTGGTTTCATTTCGAGCCGTCTAGCCCGTTCTACGGCCGATTTAGTGTCCAAAAATGGCCGTTTTTGGGTTGTTTTCGGCTGCTTTCAGGACGATCGTCCTAAAAGTTCAGGACGATCGCCGCTACTCCAAGCAGGTGTTTTCAATGAGGGCCGCTGTTCTTTCATGGCGATTGGGCTATCAAAGGATGGCAAATGGGTGTTCTATAAGGCGTGTACCACGCCGTGGTGCCACGCGGTGGTCCATTTTGAGGTAAAAAGGAGCCGTTTTTGAGCCGTGTTTCAGGACAATCGTCGTAACCATGGAGGCACATCTCTAAAGCAAGCGGTGTTTCTTCAACGGTGATTTCCAATGCGTTATGCAAGACTAGGACCCAGCTCGGTCCTAGTTCGAGTCTTGATTACCGAGCTGGGTTTACCCTGTCGAGGTTTTACAGCACCTTTTATCGGCCAAGGGTGAGCAACACGTTTGAGCAGCAACATCAGCAAGCAGCATCAGCAGCAGGCGGTCCAAAAGTCCTTGCGACCACACAGCGGCTCAAAACCGGCATCCAAGTAGCTCAAAACCACCGGGGAGCAAATGCGCATCACCACAAACAAGTTTCGTGCCGTTTCGAGCCGTCTAGCCCGTTCTATGGCCGATTTAGTGTCCAAAAATGGCCATTTTCAGGCTGTTTTCGGCTGTTTTTAGGACGATCGTCCTGAAAAATCAAGACAATTGCCGCTACACCAAGCAGGTGTTTCCTATGAGGGCCGTTGTTCTTTCATGGCTATCGGGCTATCAAAGGATGGCAAATGGGTGTTCAATAAGGCATGTACCATGCCGTGGTGCCACGCGGCGGTCCATTTTGAGGGAAAAATGCGCCGTTTTCCAACCGTGTTTGAGGACAATCGCCGTAAGCATGGAGGCACATCTCTAAAGCAAGCGGTCTTTCTTCAACGGTGATATCCAATGCGTTACGCAAGACTAGGACCCAGCTCGGTCCTAGTTCCAGTCTTGATTACCGAGCTGGGTTTACGCTGTCAAGGTTATACACCACCTTTTAGGGGCCAAGGGTGAGCAACACGTTTTAGCAGCAGCAAGCAGCAGCAGCAGCAGCAAGCAAGCAGGCGGTTAAAAAGTCCTTGAGACCACACCGCGGCTCAAAACCGGCATCCAAGTAGCTCAAAACGACCGGGGAGCCAAGGCGCATCACCACAAACACCTTTGGTTGCATTTCGAGCCGTCTAGCCCGTTCTACGGCCGATTTAGTGTCCGAAAATGGCCGTTTTTGGGTTGTTTTCGGCTGTTTTCAGGACGATCGTCGTGAAAGTTCAAGACGATCGCCGCTACGCCAAGCAGGTGTTTCCGATGAGGGCCGTTGTTATTTCATGGCGATTGGGCTATCAAAGGACGGCAAATGGGTGTTGAATAAGGCGTGTACCACGCCGTGGTGCCACGCGGTCGTCCATTTTGAGGTGAAAATGAGCCGTTTTCAAGCCGTGTTTCAGGACAATCGGCGTAACCATGCAGGCACATCTCTAAAGCAAGCGGTCTTTCTTCAACGGTGATGTCCCATGCGTTACGCAAGACTAGGAACCAGCTCGGTCCTAGTTCGAGTCTTGATTATTTAAGGGGCCACAAGCACGGCGGTACACATAGAAGGCCGTGCACACACAAGGCGGTGCACACAAAAGGCGGCTTTTAGCCACCGCAGGAGTCTTGTTATTTAAGGGGCCACAGGCAAGGCGGTACACACACAAGGCGGTGCACACAAAAGGCGGTTTGTAGCCACCGCACGAGTCTTGTTATTTAAGGGGCCACACGCACGGTGGTACACATAGAAGGCGGTACACACACAAGGCGGTGCACACAAAAGGCGGTCTGTAGCCACCGCAGAAGTCTTGTTATTTAAGGGGCCACAAGCAAGGTGGTGCACACAAAAGGCGGTCTGTAGCCACCACAAGAGTCTTGTCATTTCAAGGGCCACAGGCAAGGCGGTACACCCACAAGGCGGTGCATACAAAAGGCGGTCTGCAGCCACCACAGGAGTCGTGTTATTTAAGGCGCCACAAGCACGGCGGTACACACAAAAGGCGGTACACACACAAGGCGTTGCACACAAAAGGCGTTCCGCGGCCACCGCAGGAGTCTTGTTATTTGAGGGGCCACAGGCAAGGCGGTACACACACAAGGCGGTGCACACAAAAGGCGGCCTGTAGCCACCGGAGGAGTCTTGTTATTGAAGGGGCCAGAAGCACGGCGGTACACACAAAAGGCGGTATACACACAAGGCGGTGCACAGGAAATGTGGCCTGTAGCCACCGTATGAGTCTTGTTATTTCAGGGGCCACAAGCAAGGCGGTACACACACAAGGCGGTGCACACAAAAGACGGTGTGCAGCCACCGCAGTAGTCTTGTTATTTAAGGGGCCACAAGCACGGCGGTACACACAAAAGGTGGTATACACACAAAGCGGTGCACACAACAAGCGGTCTGTAGCCACCGAAGGAGTCTTGTTATTTAAGGGGCCACAGGCAAGGGGGTACACGCACAAGGCGGTTTGTAGCCACCGCACGAGTCTTATTATTTAAGGGGCCACAAGCACGGTCGTACACATAGAAGGCGGTACACACACAAGGCGGTGCACACAAAAGACGGTCTTTAGCCACCGCAGAAGTCTTGTTATTTAAGGGGCCACATGCAAGACGGTACACATAGAATGCGGTACACACACAAGGCGGTACACACAAAAGGCGGTCTGTAGCCACCGCAGAATTCTTGTTATTTAAGGGGCTACAAGCAAGGCGGTGCACACAAAAGGCGGTTTGTAGCCACCGCACGAGTCTTGTTATTTCAGAGGCCACAAGCACGGCGGTACACACAAAAGGCGGTGCACACAAAAGGCGGTTCGCAGCCACCACAGGAGTCGTGTTATTTAAGGGGCCACAAGCACGGCGGTGCACACAAAAGGCGGTATACACACAAGGCGGTGCACACAAAAGGCGGCCCGTAGCCACCGCAGGATTCTTGTTATTTAAGGGGCCACAAGCAAGGCGGTACACACACAAGGCGGTGCACACAAAAGGCGGTTTTTAGCCACCGTAGGAGTCTTGTTATTTAAGGGGCCACAAGCCCGGCGGTACACACAAAAGGTGGTATACACACAAGGCGGAGCACACAAAAGGCGGCTTGTAGCCATCGCAGGAGTCTTGTTATTTAAGGGGTCACAAGCAAGGCGGTGCACACAAAAGGCGGTCTGTAGCCAACGCAGGAGTCTTGTTATTTAAGGGGCCACAAGCATGGCCGTGCACACACAAGGCGGTGCACACAAAAGGCGGTTTGTAGCCACCGTAGGAGTCTTGTTATTTAAGGGGCCACAAGCACGGCGGTACGCACAAAAGGCGGTATACACACAAGGCGGTGCACACAAAAGACGGCCTGTAGCCACCGGAGGAGTCTTGTTATTTAAGGGGCCACAAGCACGGCGGTACACACAAAAGGCGGTATACACACAAGGCGGCGCACACAAAAGACGGCCTGTAGCCACCGGAGGAGTCTTGTTATTGAAGGGGCCACAGGCAAGGCGCTACACACACAAGGCGGTGCACACAAAAGGCGATCTGCAGCCACCGCAGGAGTCTTGTTATTTAAGGGGCCACAAGCACGTCGGTACACACAAAAGGCGGGATACACACAAGGCGGTGCACACAAAAGGCGGCCTGCAGCCACCACAGGAGTCTTGTTATTTAAGGGGCCACAGGCAAGGCGGTACACACACAAGGCGGTGCACATTCAAGGCGTTGCATACACAAGGCGGTGCACACAAAAGGCAGTCCGTAGCCACCGCAGGAGACTAGTTATTTAAGGGGGGCGCGGGGGTGTCCCCCGCATCGAGCGAAGCGACCCTGATGTTGAGGGAGGTCCACATACAAGGCGGTGCATAGGGGGGGGGGATCGGCGCGCTAACGAGGCGCACGGGGGGGGATTTGGCGCGCTAGCGAGGCGCACCGGGGTGGGGGGTTTGGCGCTAACGAGGGGCTCGCCGAGTCTGATTTGCGCCTCGTATAACGAGGCGCGTCGTTTCAGCCAAATGGATGTGGACACACAGAGAGCAAACAGGGACAAGGACAAGGACACGATGTGCATAGAGGGACGGTGACGGGGACGGGGACAGGGACAGGGATAGGGACAGGGATAGAAATGAGCACATAGACCTAGACATGGAAAGGGACAAGGACAAGGATAGGGCCGTGGACAAATTGTGTGGTTTGCAGCTTGTGGGGTGCTTTGTGTGCAATTTGCGATGGTCCTCTCCTAGCTTGGCCCCAGCACCCAATATTCTTTTGTCTTCTGTGCCCTGCTACTGTGAACTTCCTCTTGTAAGTTACCACCGCATGGTCGAGGCATTCATGCGGTCTTCACGTACCAATGCTTGTGCTTCTGCTAGCGGGGACTATCAAAGAAAATTCCAATGTGCTTCTTCCGCACGGCTTGCACTCTAAGGGGGACGCCAAAATCAAAACCAACCGAGGCAAAAAACAACACACGTATTTGCATCCATTTGTACAAGGAACCATGTACCCTGCCCTCATTGCCAGCATGCTCTAACCCAACTACTACACATTTTTGTCGCAAGGGAACGATAGGGGGCAAGATGCCATGCTTGAGTACCATGGCCTCCGTGAGAAATCTTGCTCTTAGCACGCGAGAGAGTTTTCATACGCATATGCTACATGACGTAAGCATGGCAAGTGGGGTTGTTTCTGATTGTAGGTGTGGGGCGGCAACGTAGAAACACTGCTCAACAACATTGCTAGGAATTTTGAACGGGGCTCTCGCAGCCACAAATTGCTCGCATTGTAGAGAGCATCTCATGGTGGCCCCATAAATATGGAACAAGTGCTCAGAATTTTTGGATGGGGTTGTGTGTGCCGCAAAGTGCTCACAAAACTGCCACCAAGTTTTTGGGTTGCGCTTGGAAGAGGAATTTGATGGAGAAAATTGAAAGGATTGCAAGTTGGTTTGCACATTTTTGCCCACCTTGGGATTTATTAGAGAGATATTAAGATAATTGGTTACAGCCCGAGAGGTTTGCTAGCAATGGAAGGTCATTCTAATTTTTACCGACTTCGAATTAGAGGTGTCAGAACGGCAGCTTTTTCGCGGTATACCCCCTACGGGTTATTGCATGTGACGACGGGGGGGTGGGGTTGCATTGGTGGGGGGGGGGGGGTTCAAGAGGATTCTCATTGATGTACGGTTCAAAATAAAGCACTTTCTAAAGGTGCCGCGTGGAACCATTCTAATTATTGCAGTAGCACGCTTTTAGGTCCGTTTTACAATGCTCCAAGTTCAAAGCTCTTAGACCGGCGCATGTGACATTGCACAACCAATGCAAAATTTGGCCGATTTGGTATTGTACAATTCTGTACACCCAGTTTGATGGTTTGATGCTCAGCAACACTTACTCCTTGACCATGGCCTGCGTGGACTCTTGGGTGGTGCTAGGGCCACACCCCACACCATCGCCATCAACATAATTGCCACCACCAACGGTGTGGTCACCACTGCCGCCAAGGGAAGCGGGTTTGTGAGAAATTTGATAGCGTGGGGGGTTTTGGAACCCCCCCTTTTTTAGATGGTCTGCGGGGGGGGGGGGTTTAAGAGTGTTTTTTGACGCAAGCACACCATTGATGCAAAAAGGTTTTTTTGGTGATATTATGTCGAGCTGCACATCCACAGTTTTTTCGTTGCCCCCAATGTAGCCACCTTTGATTTCGTCCCCGTTGCTAGGGACCCCAGGGAATGCAAGGCGTATGTAGCATTTCCGCCCACTTGTGGGCCCCCGAGAAGGCAAGGGTGCGGTCACCAATTCTAATTTTGTCGCTTTTTTTTCATACGCCCAAGAATGCAAGGTTTATGTCGAACTTCCGCCCACTAGTGGGCCCCCGAGAAGGCAGGGCTGAGGTAGCCCATTCTAATTTTATCGCCTTGCTTGTGGGCCCCCAAGTAGGCGGGGGTGAGGTAGCCAATTCTGATTTTGTCTCGTTTGCCGGGACCCCCCAAGAATGCCGGTTTTAGGTAGCATTTCCTCCCACTTTTGGCCCTTGAGAACACATGGGTGAGGTAGCCCATTCCGATTTGTCCCCTTTGTTGGGGACCCCCGAGATTGCAGTGGTTACATAGCACTTCCGCCCACATGTGGGCCCCCAGGAAGGTATTAGTGACGTACCCAGTTGTGATTCCGTTTTTCTGGCGGGTGCATCCGTTCGTGTCATTTCATTTGCATGCTTCATACAACTTGTCTACATTGGTGCTGTTGTAGTACACTTGCTAACGCCGCACGTTGAGTTGTTGCCTAACGCTGAGGGGGGCCGCGAGAACGGAGGGGTTACGCAACAGTTCTGTTGCGCCGAGTTGTGTTCTGTCTCTCTTTTTAGCCAAGTGGTTTGAGGTGCAGCTCCCCTTTGGAAAATCCAAGCAGGCAATGGTGCCCAAACCCAAACTTGTGTGTGCCCAAATCTAAACCATAAGAACTGCACATCCCGCAAAGCGACGGGGGTAGGCGGCATTTGTGTTTTTTTTTTGCAAGTGCATCTGTTCCTGCTATTTCATTTGCATGCTTCGTACAACTTGTGTCAATCGCAGCTTTTAAAGAACATTTTCTGATGTCGCACGATGCGTTGCTACCTGCGGCCATGGGGAATGCATGAGTACAAGGTCTCATGTGCACTACAACACAATATCAATTGGGCATTGAGTTGCAAGATTGCTTGCCCTACTATTGCTCTGCTTTTGGTCACTACCTTAATTTGCGGAACGTTGGCTTTGGCAGCATGCTCCGCCTTGTGCGCCAATTGTGTCGCCTCTACGGCTCATGCTATTTTCGCAGCCGACAATGCCACTGGTGCCACCTTCTTTGAGGCAGCAAAGGCATTGCAGTTGTCCAATCATTTGGAGGTTCTTTCCGTTGCATCCTTATGTTCACCACTACGTGACCGTTCTTCACCATGCATTGGATCCGTTGCCCCCTTGTGTCCCCGCGTTTCCGTGTGTTTCTTGTGTGCCTTAGGTTGGGGCTACTAGCCTCCTTCCACGAAAGAATGTTATTACCTCATTCCAGGAGTATGTACACCAAGACTATGGTCACCGTTATTTCTTTGGCTTTCGCTACAGTTACTATTCAGTAGCAATGGGTTACAACAGTGGGACATATTGGTACGTGGATTCCCATGGTACAGGGGTAGGGGAAGAGGCTGGTGTTACGTCTTTGCAGTCCACGGCTTTAAAGCATTTGGTGCCGGACCTTCTTAGATGTGTCAAACCGGTCTTCTTGGTGTGATTGTGGCAACGGGGGTTGTACACATTGAAATCGTGCTATTACCATTGTTCGTATTAAGCCCTTTGCCTCGGTTTCTGCCTCGGTGGACCATATCCTACCCCTTTTGGACGAAAGAGGTGTTTGTATTGTGCAGTTTTGGCACACGGAGGTTGCAATATGCTATTGATTGTTCACCCTACCCAAAGTCATATGAGGCGTTGCGCCAGCTTTTGCATAAGCATGGTGTGCATCCTGTCTCATCATCTCGGGTCAACATTTTGAATGAAGAAACTCGCACAATGCCCGGAAGGCCGTGGAGGATAACTATATCTCTGTATGCCGTGGGTCCCTACCTATGTCGTGCACAGCGCCGAAGTACGGGTGGTATGTTACACATTGCAGTTAGACAACGACCGATTTGCATGTTTTGACGCATGGGCAACACATGCCTAATGGTTGTGGCGATAAGAACCGTACAATGATGAAGGTAGAGCCCCAACGGGCAACCCCCCCCAAAGTGTGGCATTGCATCCTTGTTACAAGCGGGCCCCGGCATGTCCGTCCCTAGGAGTAGTGAAACGCAAAATACCGCTGTGCCGGAGGTGCCTCTTTCTCTTTGCAACCCAACACGAGCTCCGCAAGAGGGTGCAACACAAAATACTAATATGCTTGCCATCCCTCTTTCTCTATCCCATCCAACACCAGCACTTAACTTGCTTGCGGATCATCCTCCGGCGCCATCAGGTAGGCACTGATGTTTGGGAGTTTTAAGTTGTGGTTTATCGTGTACCGAATTTGTCATGGTATATCCATTCATGAGGCATGCCGTTGGCACCATCCGTAAATGGTTTGCCAGTGCAGAGGCCGTTCGGACCCAAAGCGGTAGCGGCTCCACCGAGAACAACGGTCGTTGTGACGATTGTCAACGAGTTGCAAGTGACGGAGACTTGTTGCGGCTCATGTATGTAGCTGTGGGCGGGCCAAAAAAAAACGAACCTCACTGTGTTGGGAGGCGGCCCCATTATTGAGCATTGCTGTGATTTGAAACGAAAGAATACGCAAAAGCGGCTAATGGCACTAAATGCAATCCGGAAGCCTCTCTTGGCCGCTTGAATTGTGAAAAGAAACCAAAGGAGGATGCAAGCTCTGCAGAATCCGGATCTTTAGTAGATCCCGTTGCAACATCTCCAGACAATGCGCTACACGGCGGCTTTGCACTAGTAGGGACGACAAGAGACGTCCGGCACTAGGGGGGTATTGGGGTGAGCAAGAGCCCCAGCAAAAGATGCACTATCATTGTCAACCCCGTGTGCCACCTTCAAAGTGATTTGGGGCTTTATCAACATGGGGATTTTTTTGGCTTGCCCCTTTTGTTTCTCATCATCTCTGCTAACTACAACCCGTTCTATCAAATCAACAGTATTTGGTGCCACGGTGGGATGGGAACGTGCCAAGTGAGTTATGACGTTCAAAACCCACGGGGTGGCACTGCACCTATGAATGGGACATTCACGGGGCATGTTTTCTTGTTTGTGCATGGCCACTGCTTGCTTGAATGTCACTACACACGGGCACGTGCTACTGATTTTCTTCCGCACAATAGTCCTAGTGCACGTGCATGTACTTCAACCACAAAGCAGCAAGGTTCGGCCTCACCACGGATCGTAGGGTCCGTTACCGCTTCTCACTTTTGCAAGTGCATTGCCACATGAATATGCATCCTTGTCAAAGCAATGGCCGCTCCACAAAACAAGGAAAATTTAGTTGCTTTCGCGGGCCTCACGTTGTTATGTGCCACACCATTGTACGGCTCTGCACGCAATGGGGGACAATTTGGCACGTGTGCAGTTTTCACAAAGGCAAATAGGGTGCCCACTCAAATGACCCAACGACCATTGGCATCCATTTGGGCATAAAAAAAAACCAACTCCCCATACCAAAACTCACATTCCGGCGCAAACCGTCACATCCACCGACAGGGCCGGATCACTGGTCATTGCATCGAAGGGCAAAAATTGAGCTGTCACGGGGATGGCATGTCTTATCGCAAGCGCTTCCTTAGTGGTATCATATACTTGTGCACCGTCAACGGTGCACCATCAAAAACTAAACGTGCCCACAAAACACGTCGACTTGCCCCGTATGAAGGTCGCGAGTATAAGAATTTGATTTAAAGATAGCCCCGACTAAGACGGCATTCTCCTCAAAATTGCAATTGTGATACAATGCAACATTGTTAAGATTCATGGGGATTTGGCCCAACCGGGAAGTTTGTGCCGTGCGATGTAGCCCATCAGTTGACGCATGTTCAACCTTGAAATTCTCATCGGCAAGTTGTGTAATATGCACGGTGTTCCCAGTGGTGCATGGGACATAGGCTTGATTCCGGTGAGAACCATGGTATCTTAACCACGATTCCACGGAATAAGCATCGGTGGGATCGCTATCCTCCATTCTTTTGTTGTCATTAGCACCGGGGCACCCAAAGGAGTAACAAACCACTGAACCACAAAGAGGGGGACACGGGGGGGGGGGGGGCAAGGGAAAACACAAGCCGGGCCGGGGGCAACCAGCAGCAAGAGAAGGGGGCCGGAGGAAGCAACACCAAAGGGGGGGGGGGACCCTCCAACCCTCCAAGGAACCGCCAAGGGGAACCAGTGACAAGTGTGGAAAAGTGCCAAAGCATAGCGGTAGCATGCAATGGTCACAAACACTAGATGTCCCAGGTGTTGATTGTAAAGTTGTGTGCCGGGGGGGGGGGGTTATTCCCCCGCATCTCTCCAAAAACAGCGTGTCGCATGGATTGAACCATGGATTTCAACTGGAGTCAGGCTTGCGAGTTACCGTGGCAACAGTTCGGCCCTTGGCTCATATGTTTTAGTGTCAAATCTTAGACCGGGCAGACAACCCGAAGGACGAGCAAAATATTCCCCTTGCAGATGCATTCTTCCAATTGTTCAAAAGCATGGGTGGCACCGCTTGAGCCTCAGCGGGTGCGGCTTGTAACCCGCGTTGCATGCGGCCGGCCCTCATCTCCGGTTGACCAGGCAGGTGTTTGCTCCATTGTTGTCGGGGTATTGTAACCCAAGGCTTAGTTTGTAGCGTGTTATAGAAGGATTATCTACGGGCCGTCAATTGATGTTGTACTCATTCAATAAATACAGAGAGTAATTCATAGGCGAAAGCCTGTATTTTGCGGTGGTAAGTCACTTTTCACACCCTCTTCATCATTGTAAAGGTAATGCAGGTCTACTACCAAACGGCATCCTTCTACCTATGCCAGCTAGGGTCCCAACCGGTTGAGAACTTGTTTTCCATTACTCGCACCTTGAACCACAACAGCAATTTTGATGTATTGCTTGCACGCTGTTTTGGACATCCAAGACATTTTCCTGGGGGATCATGATTGGCGCAAGCGGCATGAGCGAAAGGCGACGGATCAATTGACTCTTCTCCAATACATTGCAGATTGCAGTGTGCAAAGTATTGATCGCAAAATGGTATGGGGCGACCCCCGGAAATTGATCTTCTTTGTCCACCACCATGGGTGCACCACAAGGTTTCAAAAGGGTTGCACCGCTTTCGAGAGGACAAATGCAAGGTGTTGTGTGCAGTGGAGCCAATCTGCTAGAATAGCTCAAGGATGGTTGTGGCACGTGTGTGTTCCCAAACCTTTGTGGCTTTGTGTTTGTGCCGGTTTGTGTGTTGTGGTGGTTGCTCATTTGTTTTCATGTTGGTGGGTGCATGCCGCGCCGTTCAATGGGATGCCTGCTTCAATTTTGGCCTTTTGTTGTGATGGCAACTGGGGTGCTGGTCGTTGTGCTTTGCTGGTAGGTGGGCGGTCCTGGTGTGTGTTGAGCAGTTGCGGTGCTATTTGGTTCGGTGCCCGACGGTTGGGTGGATCGGCCTCTGTTGTGGGTTGCCTTGTTGTGTTGGTTGCTTGTGGCATTCGTTGTTGTGGTGTGGTCTTGGTTGGCTTCTTCTAGTGTTGCTTGGTGTTAGCTTCGCTGCTTTTGTGTTGGTTGGCATGTGTTGGTCTTGGCCGCTTAGCTTTCCACGTCATGGTTTGGCATTGTTTGCTCTGTTTTTGGGACTTTGGTGCCTCCTCTACTGGTGTGCAGGTGTTGTTTCTTGTTGGTCTTGCCTTGGTAGTTGGCTCTATTTCGTGCAAGTTGTTATGGCATGGTCCCCTTTTGCGCGGTTCCGTGTTAGTTGGTGTGTTTTGTTACCCGATGTTGGGTGGTGCTTTCTTTTGGTGCTTTGTGGTGTTGGTTGGGGTTAGGGTCAGGGTCACCGAGCTGGTGGAACCACTCTTGGTTTTATAACCCAGTTTAGTGTCTAGGGTGGAGCTAACAGGTTTAGCAAGCAGCAAGCAGCAAGCAAGCAAGCAGCAAGCGCGCAATGGGCAAAAATCATAGCTCCGTCGTGGTGCTTCGGATTCGGCCAAAATTTTGGTGGATGCTACCTATTGGTGTGAGGGACAACCACACAAAGTATGAGCCAGAGACTCAACGGTGGCGGCCGGGAACGGGCGTCGCAAGAACCGGACCTCCATTTCAAAATCTGCAATTTGGTGCCAAATTCACTTTTTTTTTTGCCCAACACTGCCCTAGAACCTGCCGAAAACCCAAATGAAGGGAAATAGTGCTTACTCTACACATGAAGCTAGACTTCTTTGTGCCGAAGGGCCGTCTAGGGCCCTCTAACTCGACACTATGTTCCGTCAACCAGCCCCACAAGGCCCCCGAAAGCCTCAGAATTTGTGCACATTGGCCGCCGACAGCTCCAAACCAAAAGCAAACCATATTTTGGGCTACGTGGCTCAAAACGCAATTTGGAGTGCACCTAATCCCCCCGCAACCACCCATTTTAGGGGCTGCGGCTACCACCAGACTGGGATGGATTCCAGCGGGTGTTCTGGTACGCGGATCGGCTGCTCCCCAAGTACCCAGGCCGTTGGCCCTGGGAGGTTTGGGACGCGGAGGTGGTTGTCATCGATGTGCCGGGCAGACTCCCAGCCTGTCACTTGGTGTGGGTCATAGGATATGGCCCGCCGCAGCGCTACTTGGGGTTATATGAGATCCGGATCCCGCATGATCGCCGCCTAGACAGCCGCCTGCGCAACATGATGATGGTTATGCTGTGCATGGCTGGGTTCTAAACCCGCATCTCGTACCAATTAATGGGGCTAGCACTGCGACCAGCATGGTGAGGAGCCGGGCAAGCTCGACCTCAAGTCAATTCCCGACGGGAAGGGCACCGAGGGATTGTTCGCCCTACCGCGTATTGGCACCTCAACCACGAGGGTCAGGCGACGGACTAAGCCCCCGTGACCCCACTCTTTGGTAGTACCTGGAGGGCTAAGGGCCCACACCGGTGTAATTGTGTCCCCACCCCCTTGGGGGGGTGGCAGCCGAACGGGAAGTGGAGCCGGATTCCCTACCTCGCCCCCCCTCCAAGGCTCGTGAGTGGTACCCGCTACACATGGTCCGGATGTGGCGTGGGTCACGAGTCCATGGGGAAGAGCCGAAGAGGAGAGCCATGATGCTGAACCGGACTGGGCCCGCGGTCAGGGTCGCCCTCATCGATTGCCGGTCCAGATCAGTGGGGGCCAGCAGGCACCATGGCGATGGCGAGCGAGTGCGCCCTACCGGGGCACATGGTGGAAATGGTACCCCATAAGCCTAAAAGGTGCGGGGTATGCAGTGAATTTGTGGTGTGCAGTGTATAATGTTTCCTTCCCCACCAACTTTGCTCCAATACTCAGTCTTCATAGGCCCCGTTTTGGCCTGAGCAATTTGGCATACCCAATGCCAATTGTGTCCAGGGTTTGAATTTTCTGTTGATTGTTGCTGTCCACTGCCTGCTGCCGCTTGCCTCCTGCTGTCTGCCTCTTGCTGCCTGCAGCTTGGTGCCCACCTTGTGATGATTACTCTCTGCTTGCTGCTGGCTGCTTTCTGCCTGCTGTGTGCTGCCTACCTCCTGTGCTGCTGCCTGACCTCAACAACCCTCCCAGCCCCCCCACTCGTATGTATTTCTGCAATATCTGTGCGGCCCCACTGCATGGATCCTTGGCCCAACCAGCTTCAACAACCCTCATGAACCAACAACAACCTCTACAACCATGTCTCAATGACTCTTCGCAACCCTCCACGACCTCAACAAGCCTCAACAAACCTCCACACCCTGCAACAAACCCCACAACCAGCCACAACTCTCTACAAACCCAAAAAGCCTCTGTCAACACAACCGTCAGTAATGTCCAACAGTCCATCACAACCCTCTACACCCCTTGGCACAATCCATCAACACCCTCTCCTCACACCTCTATCCTGCCATCAACCGCTTTCAACAACCCTCATAGATTCTCAGCAACAGCTCTCCAACTCTCTACCAACTTTGCAATCCCTGATGACCCCCAACAAAACCCTCAACAACCTTCAGCCGCAGGGTTATGAAGGGGTTTTGAAGGTTGTGAAGGCTTTCCAGGATTTCAGAGGGTTGTGAAGGGTTGTTTTGCTCCTACTGTTTTGTTCCGTGCAGGTTATCATCGGTGCCACTCGAATCCTCATGCCCCATGATTATGTAGAGGCCCTAGTGGGTCTTGGAGCCGAGTAGGCCATTCTTTCTTACAATGTCACACCAACGAGACTCCACTCTGAAGACCCATGTCATGCAAGCCCCGATGCTGAACTACGATTGCCTTGCGATTTCAGTCCGTGGCTCTGTGGCAGACCTGGTGGGCTCCAACAGCCCAGGAATTTCGGGGGGGGGGCATGGAATGATTTAGCAGTGGTTAGTTGGTCCCTGGGCATCAACGTTGGCTTGTTTTAGGATCTTGAATTTCAAGGATCTTGAATTTCAGGGATCTTATCTTTGTTGGAATGCAGGGGGTGCGTATGTTTCATGGAATTCTGCCTGACTTTGGGAACGACAGTGTTTCTTTTCAAGTATTGAAACATTCATTCGTTTGTATATATTGCCCCTCCAACTCGACGCCCCTTCACCGCATGCTCTAAGCAATGACCCAGGATTGCATACAATGCTCCACAGTCCCATTGTCAAGATGATCCTTGCATGAGGATTGGTGTGACACGGCGGGGGGGGTGTTTTTCTAAGGGGTTGCTGGAAGTGTGTTTCAAATTCCTTGTGTATGTGTGTGTTCCAGATTTTGATGCTCTTGTGCATGCTTTTTTGATGGGTTGACCTTCATAACCACCCAAACTGACTTAAGTCTGTCCACTTGACCCCAAATTCGTGCAGAAGGCGTCTGAGATCATTTCTGTCTGATGAAGGCCTGATGAGATAGTCTTTTTTTAGGCATGTTTGCCAGTACCTGCTTGTCCAACCCTATAGCCCCTCCCCCAATACAGTGAAATGGTTCCAGTAGGCAAGGCAAAGTGGACCTGAGTGTGAACCATCAGCAGTCGTTGGTGTAATTTTTGATGCAATTTTCACCTTGCCTTGGTGACTGCCATTTGGAAGGGGGTCCTTAGGTATCCTACAAAAAGCCCCATGGTTACCCATCACCAATGGTGGGCACATTGATCACTTTATTGGAAAATATATGTCCTCTTGCAAGGCAGGCTTCATGGCTGGCATAGTTCCGCCGGATCCTTACGCCTTGGGGGATTTGGCGCACATGATGTGCAGAGGGGGTAACAGTGTAACAAAAAATTGTTTTCGAACTGTCGATTTTCGAGCTGTTGAAGCGGCCAACTACTGAAGTAGACTTTACTTGGCCCTTATTCTCCATCCCCCCCCCGCCCCCAGAGGACCTAATGGCTAAATGCAGTGAAAATCACCTAAAGAGGGACTAAAACATGCTTCACATGGGGTACTTGCTCATAGTGAGTGGTCACACCATCATATTTGGAATTTTTGATTTTCAGCAATTGAGGGTGAAATTTACTGACGCAGTTTTCACCCTAATGGAGATGCAAATACTGTGTCGCATCTTTTCAATGGGCCATGGTGGGTTTTTAGTGGGGTTAGAAGTTGCCAATGATGACTTCTTGCATCCTACCATGGCAAAATTGTTACAACATCCACAATCTGACCACTCACCCCTTAGGAGGGAAGCACAGTCACTGAAGCTACCTAAAATGCTTTCAGCACTTCACTTGTCCAAAACAAACTGGCCATTTTGAGTGCCAACAGTGGTTCTGCAGGCGTGACTGTCTCTAGGCAGGGCGAAAAGCTGTAAAACACGCTTTGTATCCTATTAGAGGTGTATGGTCGCAACATCCCCAACCCCACCCCTCTAAAGGGGTACCACAGGTCACCCTCCCCAAAAATTTCAGCTCAAAATCAGAAACCACCAGATTCGTGATTTTTGACCCAAAATGTGACCCCCCACTCCCACCCCACCCCACACCTCTTTGAAAAGTGGGTCTTCAGTGGTATCATCTAGGGGGTACCTGGCCAGAAAGTCATTCAGGGATCCTTTAATGGGACCGAATAATGATTTTACAAGGGGTTAAGGCAAAGTCTCACCCATTGGGCTATGGTATGTGAATGTGCCCCAAAAGGGGGGCATGTGGTGTTTCCCATTTATGTAGGTCCACATGGTTTGGATCAAACAATTGCAAGATACTTCATACCACCAGAGGATGGGCCCAACAGATGTGCAGTCACCATTGTTACCACGAGCCTTGGACCGAGCGCTTCCCTAACCCTCAGTACCTCGGCCGCTTCTATTCGAATACCCTGACCGCTTTGCCCCATGCGACAGGCCCCCCTCCCCCGAACCTCCCCCCCCCCTCCAGTTGCCTCCCCCCCTTCAATCCGCCCCAAGTTTCCCAGGCGGCTGGAAGTGTCATCTGGGAGGAGGGTGAGCCAGGCTACTCGTCTCTCTTCTGTTACCCCCCTATCAACCGCTTCCCACTGCAGCAATAGTACTCCTTGTTCACCACACTTGTCATGCTCAGTGGAATAGGGTCTTGGTAGCAGTCTGTATGGTGGCCATACCCACTCTTGTTTTGCAGTGGTGAATGTTGCGATCCAGCCTCCACCCAAATGCTGTATTTGCTGTTGCGGTGGATATGCATGTTGCTGTGCACCAGTGGGCGGCATTCCTCTTTCGTCTCTTGGTCTCTCTCTCTCTCTGTGTGTGTGTATGTGTGTCTGTGTGTGCTGTTTTGATTGCTCACTGGCCTGATGAGGTGTTCCGGGTGCCATCCGATTTGCTGTGCTCGTGATAAACACCAGTGGTCTTATCGTTTGGTTCCTGCACAAGTGTGTGTGTGCAAGGCAATGAAAAAGAATTCTTCAGTGGCCACTGTGTAAATTGGCACTCCACCACTCCACATCTCACACTGTACACCAGCAGCACTGCAGCCCCTGCAGCTACTGCCCACACACCGGAAGGCCGTTGAGCTGTTCATATCTTCTCTCTTTGCATTGCATGGAATCTTGTGATTTCTTCCACGTTGCGTCATGCATAGCCGCCCACTGTGCAGCACCCTGAGGGATACACACCACTTCAACAAGTTGTAAACGGCACCGGTGATGGGGAAAAGGTTTGGATACCCCCCAATCCTATTTAGGCCATTTTGTCCTTCATCAGCCAATCCAGTTGCTTTTGCTGCATGAAGTAAGCACCCCAATCTTCTCTTGATGATGTGTGGGTGAGTCGGGGTTCCCTAGGGGAGGGGCTTCCTTAAAGGAAGGCCATGAGCCTGTTCAACTGTTGTGTTAATCATGTAAAGGCGGGAGGTGTTCGTCAATCGCGCAAAGGCATATTGTGGAGCTAGGAATACCTTAGGTGTGTGTTCGAGAGGTATGGGTTGCGGTGCTCCAGATGGGGGAAATGGATGTGTGGAACTGAGCAATGTACACAAGTGGGACAGTGATTGAAGTAGACACCCACTCACTTTTCTCCCTCTTCCCCTCTTGTCAAGGTGCCTCTCTTGCTACTACCTCCCTCCCTCTTACCTCCCCCTCGCCCTTTTCTTTGGTCGTCTTTGCCTTTTTTTTCTAGGTACACGCTAGAACAACCAATCTCGTTCTAGGCTAACACTTCTAGTCGAGAATGTTCTAGGCAAGACGAGAACAATAATAGAACGCAAAACCAAACCACAAAGATGCCATTTCATTGGTTGCTTTGTCGTGCATTCTTGCCGTGGTGCCTTGTTGCAAGTGTACTTCAGCACACTCAGATTCGCTATCATTTTCCACTCCTACAATGGACCACCACCACCCCTCTTGCACCATTGTCAACCGGGGAGGATCCCTCCCTGTAGTCCAAGGTGCTCTTCGGATTTGACGGGGCTCGTAGCCTCAATGATGATCAAGTTGGCCACTACCAAGCTAGATGGGCTACACCGTGCCCACTAGCACGGCAGCCAATCAACGTTGCCGTCAAGGACCTCAATGCCAGCACCTCCTCCCCAGATACAGGGGAGGCAATAAAGGCCGCAGTGGGGGCATACACTGCCTCTTTGCTCCGCCCCATCGCCATGCACCATCCCGGGTGGCCCCTACGTCGTCCTCTTTGCACCAAGCGGGCCTTCCAAGCCACGATGGAACGAGTTGATGCCCCATGTATTTGGATGTCCCCGTTGCCATGGTGTTGCCCCAAGCCATGGGGACCTCCCGGCCCTTTGCCTCACAGGTCAATTACATCTTCTCTCTCCTAGGATTGGTACGGAAGATGGACCGCTCCCTTCCCGAGGCCGTTCATCATTTGCGGGAATGCCTACCCCGTAACTGGGGCCAATTGGACCCAACTCACCATATTATTGGCCGCTAGGCGCATCCCTCAACAAGGCTCTAAGTGTTGAGCATGGCCAACAAGGGCATAGAAATTCTCGGGACGCCATGGAAGGATACTTGGCAAGTCTTCTTTCCACATAATTTTTCTCAAGTCAAAAAAATTCGTTACAGCTAGCACCGACCGACATTCGCTTGAAAGTTACTCGAACATCTAGCCCAGAATCGCCCTAGAACATGTTTCTTTTGGCATAGGTGATACAAGGCATCAGCCACAAGCGTGAGGCCCACTGGGGGGCCAGCATGGAGGAGGCCAAGGTAATCTTGTGAGGGGGGGGGGGTGCCTTGGACAAGGCGGGTCATCGGGGTGTCCACATGCCCTCGGGTGGCCTTCATTTTTAGTGAGGGGATATGGACCTACCACAAGAGGGTGGTTGGGGGGGGGGGGGATGAGCCGTGCACCTATAAGCACAATGAGGCGCGCTACACTATACGGATCGGGGATCTGTGATTGCCCACACCTAGGCATGTGTGCTGGGGTAGCTTCTCTTTGAGGAGTGGCAGCGCACTGTACATATTTCGGTCAATTCCTCCTTGTATTGTATTAGCCGCTGCTTGCATCGTATTCTATTTTCGTTCGAGCCAATACAGCCCATGGTCGCCAGAACAATACCACAATGAAACTAGGTTAAAAGCTCTTAGGCTTCATTTGTGGGCCCAAAAGACCAAAAAGTTAACGATTGGACCTGGGACCCCTAGTGCAGTTCACGAGGTCCATAATCCCCCATGGGTACTATTGACCGGAACCTCCTCAGGTTGGGTAACACTTGTCTTTTTGGTTCTGGGTGTTCTAGTTGATCTAGGGGAGAACACTCATTGCCCGTTCCAATGTGTACCAAGGGTTGTTCCTCATTTCTTCTCAATCTCCCTCCCACTCCCCCACGAGGCATGGTCCTCTCCCGCAAACCAAATTTGAGCTAGCCGGGGAAGATTGAGGTATGCCTTCGCAGAGTCCGTTTCTAGACTGCACCAACCTCTAATGCTTTAAAAACAATCCATTTTTCGAAGAATGGCTTTAAAGAGTGCAGAGCGCCCCACTTATCTGCTTGTCGAAAAAACATGAGGCATTAGGTGAGAATTCTTGGGTTGCCTTCCGAAGTGGCCTTGAAACAGGGAATTCTTTGTCTGCAACGAGTGGGGCATCAACGAATCCCAATCTTCCACAGGTGGGGCAACGGCATGGGTGGTTTATGGTAGCAATGCCCGACAAGTGGCAATGGCGCGTTTCCCCTCAGCAACCACCCTACTCACGTAGGTGGCGTAACCCACATTGGTGGTATTTTCGCACTAACTTCGGTGCGGGAAGCCAACAAATGATGGTGTGTGAATATATTGCAAGTTGCAAAGCGTTTATGACATGGCAAACTAAAAGTTTGCCTGGAGTAAATTTGAGTTGAAATTGGGCAAAGGGCTAGGAGGCGGGCAGCTGCTATCTGATTTTGAGTTTTTGTTGTCGTGTGGCATCACCGTCCACACTGGTGCATGGTTACACGACACTTCATTGTTTTGCCACAAGTTGAACACTTGTGTTGTTGTGTGTCACTGCGGTCTCCCGCTCCCGATCTACGTGGGGTCAAAGTTCCAAGCTTTCCATTTGGAATCGTTCCTAGGCGACATAAAAAGTTGCCGCTGCATCCGGTGACACCGCAAAGAGACATCTCGAAAATGCGTGGTTGGACCACAAGGCCAACATGAAACACCGGTTGAGCTATACATCTTTTCACACACAAGTTGATGTGGTGCTTCCTCCCAACCATCACTCTGTTTTGTTTCGTCCGTGGATTTGTCCCCATTGGCCGCCCAAGCGGCGTCGAGGCGGATTTCCTCATTCTCCTCCGCTACCACCTTGGTTTTTTGCGCACTCTTTTGACGTGTGTCTTCACCACAGTTGAGCTTCTCCGTCTTGTTGACTTGTTTCTTGACATTCCCCTTCTTTCTACTCTTTGTCCTTGTACGCCCATTCCTTAGCATATGTGTTCGGAGGGAGATAACCACCATCGGAACCACGGGCAGCAAGCAATGGGTTATGTTCTTCCGCACTAACACCAACCACTTGAATGTGGTTGTACCGGTGGTGCGTCCGCATGTGTTTCCGTTGTTCCTCTTTGTGACCAAATGTAATGTGGAATCGACGCAAACAGTTTTAAGCATCAAGGCATGCCGGTCGGAATCAACACCTTCCATGTCTTTGAACAACTAGTCATAATAACCAAAAAGAAAAATCACACACCGGGTCCACAAAGCAGCTTTATCCGGCCCCTATGTGCTAGTATAGCGCGCTTGGGAGTGGGAACTGGTATGGAACGCACTTTGGAAAAAGACATTCCGTTTCATACAATTTGGGGGTGTACCGGACATAGATCACTCAGGAAATGCACCATAATTATCTATGCACCCCATGCACCCATTCTACGGCACACCACCTCGCGTTTGTAGTCAAGTACCTCTAAAATGGTTGTATGGGTTCGTCCCACAACCCCAATTTTTGGGAACCTGCATGCGGTGTGCTCGCGAATTCCTCCTTGGGGAGTGGGGGAAATGGTTTGCGGGGGGGGGGGGGGGGGGTTGAGCCCCCTGAAGGAGGGGGGGAGGGGGTTTGGGAAAGGGCCTCCCGTGACAGACCTTTCGCTGAACCCTTATGTGGGGTTCCTTTCAACCCCATTTTGGGGCCCCGAGATGGCAGGGCTTCTATAGCCCGTTGCCCACATGTGGGCCCCCGAGAACACAAGGGTTATGTACTATCAACCAAAACTGACTCCCGTCTGTCCCTATGGGGAAAGTTAGGGGCATAGGCATGGCCTCGGGGTATCCAGCTCCGACTGCACCTCTGCTTCACATTCAGGCGATGAGCTTGCTTCCGATTCCAACTCTTTCGTGTGTCAGATTTGACATCTGCATCGGAGTAGTTTGTGCCAACGGGAGGCCCAAATGGGGCACTACATCCTCCATTGTTCATTGTGCCATGCGATGTGGCCGGAAATGACGTGACGTAAGTACCATCATCGCTGGCGGGAATTGGGGGGCTCAGGCAAGTATGAAGGGGGGAGGGGGTCTTAGAAAGGGGCTTCAACGACCCCTCCCCCGCGACGCAAACCTTTTTCGTGCCTCCCATGTTTTGGGTACTTCGTAGTAAGCTTGCTTGTAGTCCCTGCCATGTCGTCTGCACGAACAGCTTTGCACAGCACATTCACGGATAGCGTGATTTAAGGGGATGCCATCATGAAGTAAACTGGGCAACGGCAGTGGTGAGAAGCCAACAACGGTGTCCGACAATTACATTTAAATTCACCCACACAACGTGCGTTTTCCTCAGCACACATTCTCTCCCACTGCTGCACATATTGTGACGTAGCACCGATGTCGTTTACCACCAAAACTTGCCGTTCGTTCGGTCCCTGTGCAAGAAGGAGGCATTGCAATGTCTATTGGGGTGCCATTGCCAACCCGATAGAGACTGGCTTGAAGCCGTGTACATGCGAGGAGTTGATTCACATTCCACGGGCCCAAGTTCCCGAAGGTAGCAATGGTGCGTCTCAAGTGGAGAAGGTTGTGTGACTATTGATTGGCACCCCAAACAAGGCAAATTTAACAAAGAAACGGGATGGGCAGATTGCCCTCCATGAAACAAGAACGAAGCAGTAAGGTGTTTTGCCCGAGATCAAAGAGGAGGACAAGATTTGTGAAAAAGATCGTGAGACCCCCCAAGGCAATGAGGTAACCATGGATGAGGGAGGAGACCCTTTGACCACGGAGGAGCCATGGTCTGACGATGGAGGTGACACAAGCAACACGAGGAACAACACGAGGATGGAACGAGGTCAACATTGAGCACATCAAGGCTAAAGATGACACATTTGGGAACCTGGAACTAGAACACAATAGCGGCGCATGCTTGTCAGAAAGTGATGTGCATTGGCAATCATAATGTTGAGCTGGCGACAACCATGGACAACACGCCATCAAAAAGCCATGCTAAAGGTGAGCGGACGCAAGGCACATGTGTGTTGTAGGATGACGCACGATTCGCACTAGAGATTTCAAAATTGACAAGTTGCAACCTGAAGAATAGGCATGGCACACAGTGTCGCCGCCCCCTTTAAAATGTGGTGCGGGGTTTTGCCCGAGAAATAAATGTTACTCTTTTTGTCGCCAGCGAGCGGAATGCTTGATTGGTTTGTCATTTAAATGTGCAATGGCGCTAATTGTGCCCTGGGATATCGTAGACATCATTTGCCATTATTCATCGCAGCCTTCCCCATGACTCTCCACGTGCATCCCGGGGTTGATTCGGCCCTCACGACCAAAGATGGTGTGGGGCATTTTTTCGCGGTGTATTTTTTTCTCAAGGGGGTTTAGTCCGCGTAAGGACCAGTTCATCATTGCACTGTGAAGGGCCGTGTCAGGCCAAGCGGTGGACCCATGGTGCGGTTAGATTTTCAACACGTGGCACAGTGTGTCCTCCGGTGGCATGGGGCATGGTCCATAATAGTTGTGTACGACAGTGTCGCTTGGCAGCGCTTGCCACTGTTGTTCTACTATTGCCTTTCGCCGCAGGGCCCAGTGCTTGCCCCCTACCGAGGAACGCCTTGTCCAACAATGCCAGTACAACCCCCGAAAACGCTCTGTGGCTGGCAGCCAACAAAGGTGTGCAAAACCCAAAAGAGATCACAGGCTGGAAACGAGGCGCACGGTGACGAAACTCCTGCGTCAACCATGCACCGTCCCTAGGGCGTGCATCATAATCAGGGCTTTACCGGTGCTAACAGGGGACGGACTCACTTGTGCAGAGACCTTCCTCGACATAGGCATGCACTTAACGCCGTCCGTGACCCCCACAAAACAGTGGCGATCGGTGACAGGGGCAACCTACATGGCGGCCAACAATCTGATGCACACGGCCCAATCACTGATCAGGGGAACCGTGAGGGGAATCTTGGCGCAACGACAAGTTACTGTCAGGGTGGCAGTGACATGGGCCGCCCGCCTGGACGCCTGCGCTAGGGTGCTTGCCGTTTCCGCCCAGCGCACGCGGTTCTTGTTCCACCATAGTGTCCGTGTGACGCTCTACGCGGCGCACCGAGCGCGTCAGCGTGTCCTGTTGGGTACACTGTCCAGCCTGCCGCCTAACCACACGGGCCCTGCGGCTTACAGACATGTTGGATATAGCGCTGCGCTTTGCGCTGGCCCACTCGGCCACGGTTGCCCGGGCCAACATTAGCCACCAGCAGCTGGCCTACTAGAAGTTCCGCACATGGGCTGCTATGGTGACCCGTAAGCTGGGGGACAGGGACACGTGGTTGACCGCGGCCATGTGCGAGACCTTGCAACTTGCCCGCGTCAGCAAACATAGATCCATGAAACAATGGTGGCAAGGGTCACTGGAGGAGGTGCGAGCCTGCATGAGCCGGTGGCTGATGGAGCCCCAGGCCTAGGTGGAGGAAATTGCAGAGCGGTGGAGCCTTGTCTAGGAGCAGAAAAAGAGGCCTGCGAGTGCAGTCGACTTGTCACCGGGTCGGCGTTTCAAGCGATACAGAACGCACCACTCCGACACCCCACACTACATCCAGCTTACTGGGCACCCTGATCCGACAGACCCGTGGGAGATTCAGCTCACTAGATCCCCCAGGACCCACCGCACGTGACCTTTGGCTCGCTACCAACACACTTGAAACACCATACTTGACACTTCGGACTGGGCAGCCAATGCCCGTGGCAGAGCACATCTGCACACCACTGTCAGCCGACTTGTGGGATAACTTGTCCCCACAGGCGTCCTTGATGGACGTGTATAACCCGCACGAAGCCTGCTTTTATAGTTACTACGGCTGGACGGATGCTAGGCAACCTGCCTATGAGTGCCTCTCCTTTCTTCATGGTGAGACTTTGAACTTCGAACTTATGTGGCGCCGGAAGTAAAAAAAATTGTTGTTCTACGAGTGCCTATGTGCACTAGGTCTCCTTTTTTGATGAATAAGACATCATTTACTTGCGTTTTGTTGGCAGCACCACATCATGCTCACTTTGCCCTGGTGGTGGCTCAACTGTGGCGCAACCGTATCGCAACTAGCTCAATCGGGTCCACTTGCATGGATGGGCTACGGTTCAGCCAAATTGTTTGCGACACCAAATCTTGTGTCGCAAAGCACCGTATTTCAATGGTATGCCTTTCCGGTCACGAGAGATCCGAGGAAGGTACCGGATTGTGACCCTGGTGAGTTGGAAAATATGTTTTATCACAAAAGAAATCATTTTTTCACTAGGGTTAGAAAATTTTGGTACAATTTGCACCTCAATCCTAGTCTAAACTTACTGATCAACTTGAGGACCCCAAAGAATTTTTTCGGAAGCAAAATGGATGAATGCATTTTTGACAAAGGGGGAACAAGCCCATAAGGTTGCAACTGGTAGATAGAGTTCCATCATGCGCCCCAAAGAATCACAACATCATTATGGTCATGACACAACCTCAAGCCGCACGTGAGCCGACAATTTGGGTTGATGATCGGCAGACATTGACCTCTGCGAGAGCCCTGAGAGGGGTGCATCAGCATGGTTGTCCCAAGGGGAGGGAGGAGCTCCTCGGACGAAGTGCACAGGGACATCAACCCCCAACACCTATGCCATGAAAAGACTGCAGAAAGTTTGGATGCATGCGGGAAAACAGCACAAAGAGGGGGCAACCTTCAACTACTTGGTCTTGCCGTAGGTAATACCCCTACACGTGTCAATGGTTTCACATCTTTGCTGCGGGGGTTGCACGGCCCGCTCCCATGTGGCGCTGTGGATGGGGATTGGTACTCAGGGGGTGCAACGGGCCCAGGTCCTATATATTTGAATTGGACCACTTCATGCATTTGCCCATCACAACTTGCCTCATGCGACCAGTAGAGGCACACCGCAAACAACCCAGAGAATGCATATGATGTCACGATGGACGGACAATAGTGGGCACCTTTTTGAAAAGCAAATGAGTTTTCCTTGAAAAATGATTGTGGTCCATGCCCCGGAAACGGTTTGAGTCAGTGCAATGCTCATTCCCATTGGTATCCTAGGGGTTAGTAGCAGTGCCGGGACTCTAGGGGTTCAATTTTTAAGGCACGGGGGTTGGGGCAGTTGCCTACCAAAGCACTAAAGCAGAAAGCAGAGGACCCAATTTAACGTGTCATTCATCCGTGAAGCCGGCAAATTTATTGCCCAGCTACCTCAAGCTCTTTTGTGCCACCATAACGCGCGGGAAAGCATCAAACCATGCAAGTTGTTGTTCAAATGCCCCACTAGGCATGGAGGACACCATTTAACACATGAGTGGTGGAGCAACGTCACCAAGGGTGTAGTGAAACCGGTGAGACCACAAGAAGCTTAGCACTCGAATACAATTGAACTGGCTGACCTCATCTTTTCATCGATCAAGGGGCACATGTTGGAGCATGCACGCATGCGGAAAGGAAGCATTTTATTTCTGTGATAGGGCGAGTGCCATACCTCGGAATTCTTTGGGGTGTGGTTACATGGGGGTATATGGCCTTTTCCCAATTTTGGTTGGCAGCGTCGTGTTGAACCGCCAACCTTTGTGAGACAAGTTTTTGGCTACAAATCTTGGAATTGTGTTGCGTTTACCAAGTCCACCTCAGGAAGATTGGTCCCCAACAAAGGATCCATCCAAGGAAACACACGCACTGCGTGAGGCACAAGAAATAGAGGTAGCCACCTTGGCCCGTGTACGTTTGCACAACGCATGGCACACAGTGCACTGTTACTCAATAGCAAAGGAACTGCCTCTAGGATACACATTTGACTATCATCTCCACAAGTAGTCACAAGTAGCTTCGCTACTTGGGCCGGACAGTACGCACATTACTTTGCCCTCCATAGAATCTCTAGCACCGGTCAAAGCTACTTTCTTGGCAGACGCATACCATTACGCGGTGATTGTGGCCCCCCCCCCCCCCCGTCCTTCTGCCACCCCCCCCCGTTGGAAATGCCCCGAATGAAAGTGGCGAGTGCCTTACGCAGACATTGGTCCGACAAAGGTGGGGGGTTCTCCATCGGCCTGCCTCGACTACTTTAGGTCCCTCGCTATACCCCACTCACGGAACAGACAAGCGCTAGCCTTCTGCGCACCTTTGCAGAAGGCATGGTTGCAGAGGCCCCCAAGTGGCAAGCCTCCCCCAAGTTCCGTGTCGGGCCCTTTGTTTTGTGTAAGAACGGATGTTGGCGCCAAAGGAACAACATCACAAAATTTGACCCGAAAAATGTTTTCCACCTGTAATTTTCTGCCCCGCATTTGAGTATTCAAAAAGATTAGCGCGACATTGGTATCATTTTGAGCCATAGATTTTGGGTTGACCCCCCTCCCCGCCTTCGGCGGGCGTCCATATCACCCCCACCCCCGCATAGCAATGTTCAGGTTGCCCTTATCCAAGTGATACGACGGTGTGGCGTACACCTGACAGAAGCACAGTGCTTTGTCAAAATGATAGCAGGAGGGTGATGCTCTCAGGTGACATCATCAATGGGCTATGCCCAAGCCGCAATCAAAGGGCTACGGGCCTTGAATTCTCGATGAAGCGCTCAATTGTGGTTTGCACCTAACCAGCCTTCTGCTCTAGGTTCTAGGGAGGACACCTCGGTGTGGGCCCGAGCCAGGACGTCCAGCATTCAGGGTATGAAAAATTCTTTGAAAGTCTGATAATCCGACAGCGCAAACCCGCGGGAGAATGCCATGGGCAAGTGATCAAAGCTGCTTGCTATGCTTTGCTGACAACAATAGCGTCGTGTCAACATGGTGCCGTTCCTTGGTAACCATTCAAGCTGTTGTGCCCACGTGACCCGGCGTGGGTAGCATGGTGCCGTACCCAAGGGACCACAACAAGGTTGTTTGCTTAGGTGCCAACAACAGGGCGGTGTTCTCACGTGATACTACTAGGGTGTTCTGCCCTGGGGACCACAACAAGGTGTGGTGCTCAAGCGACAACAACATGGCATTCTGCCCAAGCAACCGCATCAAGGTGTTGTGCCCAAGTGACAACAGCAAGGCGCTATGCGTAGTTTACATCATTATGATGATATGCCCGGGTGCACCACGCTACTTCTATCACCTAGGCATGGCAACTTGTTGCTCTCACTTGGGCACAATAGGCTACTGCTTTCACCTTGGCACGGCACCATGCTATCAGTTGAGCACACCTCCCTACCGTTGTCAGCATGGTGCCGTGGTGATAGCTGCGCGGTGTTGTGCCCTACTAGCAGCAGCACCGCGCCGTGCTCCGCCGCCAGGAAAGAAGCAAGGTGCCATGCCCAGGTGACAACAGCGATTTGCTTTGCCTAAGTGACATTAGCAAGTTGGTATGTTCAGATGGTAGCCATAGGGTGCTACGTCGGGTGACATCATGAGGGTGTTGTCGCTTGGTAAGAGCAGCAACATCCCTTGTGCAAGTGACAATAGGAGTGTGCTGTGCCCTTTTGATATGGCAGGGTGCTGTGCCGAGGTGATAGCAGGTTGGTGTTGTGCTTAGGGGATGGTAGTAAGGCGCTATGCCTAGGTGACGTTAGGTGCTGCGTTAGGTGCGAGTAGCAAGGTGCTATTCCTGGGTGACAGTAGCACGCCATTGCCGCTATGAACAAAAATAGAGGGCTACGCACAGGTGACAACGGCCGAGTGTTGTGCCGCGCTGGCAGCACCTAGTTGTTCTGCGAACGTGACCGTACCACGTTGCTATCCCCAGGTGACAAAAGCAAAGTGTTGTGCCCTTGTCAAAGCAGAAAGGTGTTGCTGCTCCAGCACCACATCGACCGCATGCCCACGGGGGAACAGTCCATGGCAGATGCATGTTCCGTCACCGACTTAGGCCACACTGCTGCCCTGCCACAATGGGCCACCCAAACCCCTAGCACTACGTGGCAATACGCCTCATGGCACACCTACTCTTAGCATCATTAAACCAAAGTTCAAAAAAATTGAAGGCCCAGATCCCATCATGGAGTGGGCGCAAGCCGAGAAGATCATCCCGGAAACAAGCCACGAAGCACCACAAGATAGCAACGTTAAGCCACCCACGTCCACCTTGGCCTTGCTCTTTGCATCCACCGGGGACCAAGTATGTCACAAGGGGTGCTTGTACCTGCACACGCAAGGGGTTGCCGCAACCACGAAGGCGTAGGGTATGCTATGCTTGTCTAGTGTTATCAAAATGAAGCTCAGGATAGGATCACATTACAACAAATGGGAGATTCAAAAGGACTGTTGGCAAGTGATGACAGATTTGACGAATCATACAAAATTTCGCCGGAAGCAAGTAGACCCTATGATGGTTAATTTGAAAAAGGCCAAACAAATGGCCCGGATCACAGACAAGCATACATCCGTTGTTACGGACCCGATGAACGTTGAAGTAGCTCAAAGAGAAGTGGTTTTGGACAACAATTTTAATTCAAGTCGAAGACACCTTGAGCCACATTAACCCGCTGCAATAGGTGGGGTGAATCAATCACAGAGCAATGCAGCACCACAGATGGGGATTTCGTGGGAAATGGGTCACCAACGATGCCTCCATGTTGGTCACTATCGATTATCGCAATGCTTACCCGATAATGTTGGTCACCTTCATTCAAGAAGCGCATAATTTCTTGTCCTTTCCACCAATGTTTGTAAAGCTTGTCCTTGCAATCCTCTTATTGTAGTACAACTCTTTTTTCGGCAGCGCGGCGATGAAAGAAGTCACTTTCTCGAAGGATGGAGGAATCTATCAAATAGAGGGTACCCGATCTCTCCTGAACGGTTTTTTTTTGTGTGGCAATCGTTACGTACCCACTGCGCCAATTGCACACGCGGCTGGGGTTGTATTTGTACCTTGATGATTTTTGCGTCACGTTGTTTTGTGAATATCTTTGGAACCATGTCGGAGTGGGTTTTCCACGAATTGAGAAAATCTTGTGCGATGCCCCCCCTGCGGGTGAACTTGGGCAAGTGAGACTACGTCACCATGCTTTCGGCAGGCGGCAGCATTGGCACCAGGATCGCCCCTCGGCACACAAGACTCAAGGCAAAGCCCTCTCCGTATTTGTGCCGTGGAACGTGGATATTCCCGCCAATGCCTCTTGTGGTGGATATGTGCCCTTGTCCAATGAGGGGGTGCCGAAGCCCTGGTACGAGTACCCGCTAGACATGGATGTTGGCGATATGGTCGTCTTCACGTCGAAGTTGATCCACTGTGGCGGGGCCGTTCCAGTTGGTCCACCTGTAGGCATGCCTCGAGTCATTGCCTTCATCGCGCCGGCGGATTACAATTTGCACTACAACAACACTTTGCCGATTTCCCCTCCACCATGGGTGTATGCCGAAGCGCTGGTACCAACATCGACGGAGAAATGTGGGCGCAATGGATGCCGCAAGAAGGTCGCACAGCTCCCACCCGTATGCTTCATGTGCCGAAACGTCCCAGTGTGCCAAATCCATGGAACTAGAACTTGCTCCGCCTGCGATGCAACACTTACCGCCCCAATGCCCATACTATTTGAAGTGCCCGTTTCGGCTTCCGCCATTTGTAGTCTATCACAAGGTTCTTCAGCATCTGTGGGACCAAGTTCTATGTGTGTTTTCGCCGCCACATGCCTCATGCCACTGGGAAACACTGCACCTATGACAGACCATTTGCCAAAACCCCTAGAGCCCGTCACCGCGCAACATCCCGTGGCCGTGCACCCAACACCATCATGCCCCCCGAGAACTGCCCTTTCGGACCACACACCCATGAGCAGGAGCGCCGACGGCAATCCAGTTCCCACATCCCACTGCTCAAACCAAACCCCGGCACCACCCTTATCATCCGCTCTAGACGGTTCGGCGGCACAGCCTATTCTGTGGACCCCAATGGGGATGAACGACGTGTGCTACGATCGGATGAAGTACCAAGGGATTTGCAAAACGTCGTAGACCCCAGAATCTTTGTTCAATCTGGCCTCGTGGTGGAGAATCCAAAGGAGGGGGGCTAGTACTGGTGCGCATGCCAAGAGGTAGCCGTCGGTAGCTTTGGTGTGGTGACATCTCGTTTGGATTTGTGGTTTAGGACTGAATATGGTCACCTTGCGTTGCGATGGAAGGGGTGCTGCAAGGGGGTCCGACGCCGGAAGAGTTGATGGAAGGGGGGGGTTCCAGCGCTACAAGGGGAGGGGGGTTCCAGCGGGGGATCCAGCAGGGGTTCCAGCGCTGGAAGGGGGTTCCAGCACTCATATGAACGTGTTCGTGCTCCAGTTTATGGCTCCATCTTTTATTTACCAGCTACCTTTTGTGACGCCGGCCACACTGGACATCTGGCCGTCGCTGGTGTTGGCGGACGGAACTGGTAGCAAGGAAGCCGAGGTGATCTTGAAGGTTCAGATTTCGGTGAAGGGTGGGGTTGCGAAGCCCAAGGTTGTGACGTCAGAGATTGGTGGGGAGTTGGACACCCAGGCAATAATGTGGCCGGCAACCGCGGGTTTCAGTCCGGAGGATTGGTCCCATATTTTGTTTGTGAAGGGGAAGACTAATTGGTACCGATGCCTAAGTTTGCGGTTTAAGACACAAGCACCACAGCTGCTGGTGCTCCGGTTGCCTTTGCGCATTAGAGACAATCAGAAACCGTCACGCCAGGAGTTATTTTTGTGTGCTCCTATCACCGCACAAGCGCCCAAACCATACACCCACCAGCTGTTGGATGCTTGAGCAGGTGATTGGGAGGTTTGGCACTATTTGAAGCTGTTTGCCACTGTGGGTGGACCCCTTCTTCCTATAGAAGTTCAGACGTGTGTGGATGAGTGGGTTGTTGAGCGGCCGGCGGAGTCGTTTACAAGGCGGGGCATAAGGCTCACCCCACCCTTGTCAAGGAGGAGTCGGCAGAGCCTGCCCAAGGTACGCCAAAGGGTAAGACGGACGTGAAGGCAGAGGGCAAGCCCGCAAAGCCCCCGATCAAGCCCCCCCAAGGCCAAGCCCGCCAAGCCCACACCCCACGTCAGCGCCCCGCCCTTTGGACCCTGCCTCCATGGCATTTGGTGTGGGCGAAGCACTTTGGGGCATGTCTGATGGCGTGGTGCCCACATGGGAGGGAAACGTGCAAACCACATGGAGAGATATTTTGCCTGCTGCCATGCTTGAGGCTCCGAAGGCAGAAACGGCAGCCAGGGCAACACTCGAGGTGCAGAACCATAAGGGAAGCTCATTGTTGCTAAGAGTCAAGTAAAGACTGAAGAGAAGCGCACACAGGAGCTCCAAGAGACAATGGAGGACACCAAAAGGCACAAGCTAGAGGTAGAGGGCGAAATGAAGCACATCCGAGAGCAGTGGGAGGAAGAGAAGGACCGGTCCAATAAGTACCTCTCAATTCTGCAGAAGCAGAAGTGAACAATGTTTGCCTCATCTGGGTGAGGGAGCGGATATGTATGGCACGTTGTGCATTGTGCCACATGTGGGCCATTTGAGATGCGGACTGACGGATGTCATAAAAGACGCCCGAAAAATTTCCTCATGCAAAGCGTGCCAGTGGATTGGGTCCATGGTAACTACTTGTAAATGATGCATGAGGAGGTAGTACTGTCACCGTTGGAAAGGTCGCTGGAATGGGATTTCTGAAAGGGCGGGGGGGGGGGGGTCCAACGCTAGAAGGGGAGGGGTCCACGGCTACAAGGGCCGGTTCCAACGCCGGAAGGGGGTTCCAGCAGAGGTTTCAGCGGGGCTTCGAGTGCTGGAAGGGGGTTCCAGGAGGGGTTCTAGCGCCCATTCATGGTCTCTAGGTGTCTTAATTGGACAAGGCTGTGACAGCGTTTACGCAAGCACTGCCCACCCTAGCGCCCTATTCGCAACTCAAGGACCGTGCAGGACGTGAGAAGCGCGTGCACAGCGGCACAGTCCTAGCAGCTCTTCTCGTGGAGGGCACGCCACTAGTTGAAGAAACTCTAGATTGCCTTTTCATCCGTAGCAATATGCACATTGAGGGGGAGGATAGCTAGGCCCATTGGGATGCAATTCACGTGCCGAAGTGCACCATGGAGTCCAACCTCTCCATCCGGGAACCATTGAGGGTGCCACGGCAATGCACCCAACGCGGCCTTCGGGACACGCGGACCCGCTTGACACCGTACACGGCGGAAACACCGGGGTCGGCGGGGGGTCCATGCACCATAGGAGTGCGGCTGTGACGCAGTTGAAGGACGTCGTGGTAAACCAAGTTCAACTGGCAATGGCCGAGGGGAATTATAAACATAATGGGATTGAAAAATGCATCTTGGTGGTTGTGGTGCCCGATGCAACTCCTTTGTGGAACACTATTGTTTCAAAAGCGGATGGATTTGTCCATGTTTGGGGGGGTGGGCGTGAAAGCTGCTGGACACGTTGCCCGTTGGGCAACGTGGTGGTGCATGGACGGGCTGGATTATGCTAGGGGTTTCCTAGCTGTGGACGACATAGGCCAACTCAATGAACAAGTGATTGTGTTGTAGAGGGACACCACAATCTTCATTGATGGCGAGTCTTGGCGGTTCTTGCCATTCCTCTCTTGGGATGGCAGATTGATGGCCGCCACGAACAGCCGGGTAAAATGTTGGTGCTGTGACAATGTCACCATTTACGACCATTGGTCCATGTCCTTGAGCATGTTCCTTGCGGCTCCTTCTTGCGGAGCATCGGGGCGGACCGTCCGGTGGAAGACGTGGTCCATGGTGCTTGCCATGTGACAAACGCTTTCAACAAGCGATTATCTCATGATTTTGCCCGCTGGTTGGTTGGGGTAGTTGGCCAACGTGCCATGGTCCGTGAACTTCATGAAATTTGGGCTGCCTTATTGCATGAGGCTCACTCTATCCCAGCCGCTAAGCAAAAGGAACTCCTGCCTCGATAGGCAAAGGAGGGAAGTTTGACATTAGAACGGCCCGCTTTTTTTGGGACCAACCACCATTTCAACAACGGCTCACGTTAGCCCTCCAAACGCACTTTCCAACTATTGTTTGCAATGATTTATGTATGTATGTTCTCGTTGCCGTTTTTTGCGCGATTTTGGTGCACTTCAAAGACTATGGCGTAAAAAAAAACCTCTTCCTGGCGTCCACGTGGCCTCTGCCAAAGCTCGCGTGGAAGCATTGGCACATGTTGGGGGAGATTGGGGTGGAAGCCCACTCCATGGGTGCATTGGACTGTCGCCCACTCCCACTACTTCCTTACCAAAGATCGCACTGTATATGTCTTCTGTAGTGTCCCCGCCGATCACCGGAACCGCCGATTTAAGATGCAGGTGAAAAACCCAAGCATGGATGGTCGCTCCAAAGCGTGTCGAAACGCGGCTTGCGCCTTGTGCTTAACATGGAGGCTATGCCAATTTTCTTGCGGCACTACATTGCACGCAAGGGCCATGCATTATTCAAAAGACAACGCCGTTGATCTACAAGGACATTGTGGTGCACGGATGAGTAGAGATGTAATGGGTTTTTGCCAGTGGTGCGTGTTTTGGTGAAGTTGAGATGTGTGCCGGAAGGGGGGGTCGTGGCGCTAAAACCCCCGTTGGAACCCCCTTCCAGCGCTGGAAGGATTTGTTGGAAGGGGGTTCCAGTGGGGGTTGCAGCTCCGGAAGGGAGCCCAAAAAATTGCTGCAAGCCTGCAAAAAGGGGCTTCTAGCACGACTTCTCGCCCTTTTTGCGTGCCCAAGTGTCCCGCAAGGACAGGGTGACCAGGAAGACCCAAGCTTTGTAGTAGCCAAGGGCGTCATAGTGCAAGATATTTGGGTGTCCACCGGGTGAAGGCAACAATTCTTGCATAGGAAAGTAGCATGTGCTAAAAATTTATGCTAGAAGGGGGGGGTTGCAACGCAGCGCTTCCAGCGGCGCACCCCATGGTGACCCCCTTAGTCGCGTCGTGGAATGCAATGGGAGTGCATGTTGGCAGTTATTGCACGGGGTGCACCTTTTTCTGCTTGTCCAACGAAACATGTTCTTGATTGACTCGCCATGTTTTGATAAATCCGCGAGCGTGGATCTCCAAGGGTGACACCTTCCCACCTACAAACAACACCTTGTCTCCATGCCCTGTGCCAATGTACTACCCAGTGTCCAACATTTAATGCTTCCCCTTTGGAATGTATGGACCACCCCCACCACCAAGTTTCTCAATGTGAGCATTGTTCAACCTTCAAACCACCGCCTGCAAGGTAGCATTGTTATGGAACAACGCGAGCAAGAAGTCGGATACTACAGCCACCCTTGAAATTTATCAACAGCGACCGCATGGGAAACGTGCTATTGGCAGTGATGCCCGGTTGAAACATCACACCTAGGGGAATAGCGACAATTTCAGTTGTGTCGTGTTTGGCCCCACGCCCAAGAAAGATGTTGCGGTTGCCAGGGTGCTCCATGGCGGTGGACACCCAGTGTGTGACAATCGGAGGCATGGTTGCCATGAAAAGCAGAGCATTGAGAGGTGCATTATACCATTTGGAGTTCTTTTTTTTCGTGTTTTTGGGTGCAAATGAAATGGATGCTTGATGGGGGACATTTTATGTTCTTGCTTGTTTGTCCAACAAAGTAGGATGCCACAGCACATCGCACCGCAAAGCGCAACCAAAATCAGCAAGTGTATCGCGAAGTGCAATCACGGCTTGCCTTCTGACTAGGAAATATGGTCATTATTTCCATTCCTCAGCACCTTTATGCTATGCAAGGTGACCGAGAAGCGGTTAGCATGTAATCCGTAAGTGGTCACAAGTAGAATGCATGTTTTGTGAGATGGGAATTTTGAGGAAACCAATACGCGGTCGTCGATCATTTTTGTTCTCTAGACTCCCTATGGTGCTTGTTTTTGCTATTGGAATTCCGAGCCTTCCAAATGCCACTTTTTTTTTGGTGGGGGGTTCCTGCACCCCTCTTTCTTGGGGACACTAAAATTGAGGGACAAAGGTCAGCTACCGTTGGTCAATATGTGGGCCAACGAAACCAATGCAATCGCTTGTGGCTACCTGGGACATCCGCCCCACCTCCTCGACCAACGTTGTTCGGGAGGGTAAATATCCTTCTCTCCGAGCCACACGGGTGTTGGTCAAATGCCAAAAGACATGTTTGGCAGTTCTTTTCCATGTATCATACTTGACGTCCAACTGCCTCCCTCTGCCCTTTGTGGTGTTGGTATGTGCACGTGGACCTCAACTAGTTTGTTTACATTTCTCTTCTTTTTTTTCTTGGAGCATGGAAACTATCCTTAGAGGCTTTGCTTCCGAAAGAGAAGAAGGGCAGTTGGTTTATTGAATATGGCCTTCATTGCTTTGCATGTGCCCTACATAAGCCCTCCCTTACGGTCCACGTCACAAGGAGAGTTTGGGTCAAGACACGCGGAGGTGAAGACCCGGTTCCATGTGCCATGCAGTTTCACTGCCCGGAGTTTATAATTGTCTTTTAACTGCCAATCACCGACCACGCGCCCGCACCTTTTTCACCATGGTCTAGTACGAAGAGAAATGGCACCATTTGCCGAGAGGACGAGCCAAGATCTTGACTCCATCATGCTCCTTTAACAAATGAACCCGTCCTCCCTCCTCCCTTAAGTGTTCTTTTGCATTGCTTTTGTTCACATCGGTGCACAGCATGCAATGACATGGTTGGAGTGCGTGTGTGTGGACTTCCGTAGGAGTCATGGGCTCTACCACGCCTATATCTGTGTGTGGCCAGGAAGACAAGCAAAACCAGTCCCATAGCTCGTTCCTGAGGCACGTCGATCTCAAAACCTTATCACCACCCGATGTCAAACCGAACTGCATGACATGTCCCAAACTCCATTCCATACCCTGTTACCGCTATAAACTTGTAGCCAAATGGGCCAAACACCCCCAGGCAACACGGCACTTCATCCACTGCTCAAACGGCGTGTCATCCTTGTTACCCTTGAGCGTGCATACGAGTAGCAATGTGATGTGACCAGATGTGATCAGAGTTTCACTTATTCCAGCCGAGTCGCACATCACGCAATACGACTCCCCCAAACTTTGTCCCCCCGATCCTCCATGGAGGAGGGGTGTGTGGTTGCCACAATTTGACTGTCAAAATGGTCCATGGGCGGTTTCATCCACAATATTTACAAACTAAAGCCTTTTGTGGGCTTGAGGTGGGGCTGCGATGATGGGAAATCAAGCAGGGCAAATCCTCCATCATTGCGCTGATGTCGCGCTAGTTGGTGGCGAAGGAGCGTGAGAAGAACATACCAACGGAGTGTGCAGTGGCAATTGGGGCAATATAGTAGCAGATGGAACACAACACCATGGTATCTGCATTGTGCCTTCGTCATCCTAAAATCGTTGTAATTGGAATCTTCTCAAACCGTTCCAACGTGCTGCATTTTTTGGAAATTAGGACATGGTTGGAAGAATGGTTCTCGACTGCTTTTGACATGACTGTCCCGCTGCTCAGCATGTTGTCCATGCAGAGACCAAAGCAGAGGACATGTATGCAGCACACCTCCCAATGTGCGTTCCATTGAGCGCAGAGTGGTCACCATCTTCCACAAGGCCGCTCAAACCCACATGATGAAGGCCAACAACGCCCCCCCCACCCCACCCTCCTTTACTTTTGTGGGTTGCGTATATTCCCCCAACCTTGCCCTTGTGGCACCTGGCACATTCAGAACTGGCCTTTTTGACAAAAAAAATTCTTTTGTCTCTTGCGTACTAACGCATTCCTCCTACTTCTCTTGCGCCCGCCAAAAGATTCTTGCCCGCTTGACTGGGAAAGGCACTATCACGGGCACTCGATATTATTTTCCCTCTTGAGAGCGTGACCCCCCTTTTTACCACGGCGGCCCACAGTGAACACATGCCTGCATCTTTGGGTGGCATGCCTGACGGGCTGCCCAACACTGTGAACTACCTCTCACCACAGAGGGTGCTGCTCCAACCATCTACTGGTCCATTGCCTCACATGCATGGCTACATTTGAGGAGTTATGGAAGCATGTAGGTAACCCCCTCTTGGGCGATGTACTAGCACGCTTGGTGCCAGCTGCTTCCTCATCTCTCGGCAATATTTGCCGTGGTCGCTACAGGGGTCTCACCGCACTCAAACCACCTACTCCAGGGAAATCCCCTTGCTAGTGGCTTGGTGGACTAAGGTGGTGGCCCCATTTGTTTTGAAACCGGGGGTCTGTTTGTGATGTCGCATGTGTGCCCCGCATGGTGTGGGGTATGTGTGTGTGATGCTGTCCGTGGCCATTGGGTTTACGTTCACTGGCACCGGTCTTGGTGTGGTGTGTGGCAATGTCCGTGCCCTGGGGTTTTCTTGCATTGAGTGGTGGATGCTTGGTGTAGGGTGTGGCATCGTTTGTGGTTCTTGTGTTGCGGCTCTCTTCGTTGTGACGCCATGGGTGTGGTGTTTGTGGTGGTGTCCTTAGCGCGTGGGCTCGTGTTCACTGTGTGTCCGACGTGTGTCGTTGACGCCTCTAAAAGAAACCGATTTGTGCTATTAAAACCCATTCCAACCTCAAAACAAAAAAAGCACAAAGAATACACCAAAGCAATAGAAAACCAAAGCAAACATGTGAATGTCAGGCAAGCAGTGCATACCGTTGTGGTTCACAGTCGAAGTTTGTCATTCTTCTTTGCAACTACCATGTGCATCCATTCCCTAGCCCATGCCTCAGCCGAAAATGCATGTGCAACGAAGAGTAGTTGACTTTCAGCCACCGAGTCATCCATTTAGACTACCTCTCTCCGTATGAGGTGCCCGGGAGTCGGCTGTGGTGTGGGGGGGGTGCCAAGTTCTTTGTCCGAGGCCCGACAGCTTTGGTAGGAGGCAACATGCGTGGGCGGATGAAGAGGGGTCGGTCTAGTCCGAGGCTTTCCTAGAGTTGCGACCCTGAAACCCATTGCCATCAATAATCGGCCATCAGCCACCCAACTTGTCGGGGCTAAAGATATATTCGCTGGAGGAGGCAAAACGCGAGCGAGGGGGGTTGGGGGGGCGAGGAGAAAAGCGAGAATCAGCTGAGGGATGAATGTGGCATCTATGGCGATGCCGAACGGGAAGACGGGGGCGCGAGCAAGGGGGCACAAGGGGAGGGAAAGGAGGCTTGATGCTCCCAAACAGCACGTGCCGGGAATCTCGCTAGTTAGACCCTAATGGCAGCGGCAGTCGGGAAGAGGCGTTTCTCGGAAATCGCATATCCTGCTCAAAAACCTTAGGAAAGGCAAAATGTAAAAAAGGCTGGTTTAGGGGGGATTTTAAGGGGTTATTTTGTTGCGCAGGGGTATCGCCTGCGGGAAGGGCACCCAAGCTGCCCCCCCCCCCCCCCCAACAACCCCACGGAAGATGAAATACCTTCCGGTTCCCACATAGTGTCAGGCACCTCCTAACAATTCGGTGTGCAGCCCATGTGTGATCCAACAATCCGCACCATCCCTAACATCAATGGTAGGGTTTCATCGGCTTGCATAACGCCGGCAATTGGTACCCGAAAGGTTGCGAATGGGGGTCTTCGAGGCGGTCACATGGTACGAAATACACCAAGGGGTTAGAAATGCATTTGGGAGTTGGCACGCACCAAGGGTGGTCATGGGGTTCGACATGCGCCATGAAGTTCGAAATACACGACGGGGTGAGAAATGCATCAAGAGCAAGGCATAAAAGGAGTGTGTTTGTGTGTGCCTATACTAGTTGTCCGACACAACTCGCGAGGCCGTTGAGGCTATAGTGGGCCACGCCTGCCTCCCCGCGCCATCGTGTGGGCCTTCAAATCCTACTGTGCATGCTACTATAGGGGAAGGCGAGGGAGCGCGAGGAGGTGCAGGGGGTGCGAGGGGTATCGGCTTATGTCCTATGTGTGCGTGTAAGTCAACGTGCTTCTTGCACCCTAACGTCACTGTGCGTCAATTATTAGCACTTTGCTCTAGAATGGTGAAGGGCTGTTTGCTACCCTTGGCGAGCAAAGCTTTCTTTGTGGGGAGACTCTTCACCCCGGAAGAAGAGGTCGAAAAGGAGGAAAATGAGGAAGAAGTTGAGGTATTGCCAACCTTCGGAAAGAGGTGGAACTGTGGTCGCCGTTGGACGAATCTTGATTTGTGAGCTCTAAGATTGTGCCACCCATTGCTACGTTAAATTCAGCGGCATCTAGAACATGCTAGTGGGGACCGCATTGGGGAACCCCTTTCGTTTTGGAAATGGAGTCATAACACCACATGCAGCGTGGAGGTAGATAGTTAAGTCTTGTCGCCCAAGCTCACTACTTTTATGAGTTGCAACCCATGGTGCAAGTGTCAGTTGGCAACGTGAAGATGAATCAGGACACACAATAGTACCTACAACATCACGTGCCCCGCCATACCCTACAACACGTGAAAAATTACAAGCGCATCGTGTGTGGTGTAACAAGAAGAATTGCTGCGAAGTACGCAGTGCCGTGCCTACCAACCTCTGCCCCCCCCCCCCCCATCCACTAAGGTGTACATCGAGATGCGGCACACCACCGTTCTGCTCTAGAGCAACACATCATGTGCCTGTGCGAGTCGATGAATAGAGGGGTGGGTGTTAGTCACGGATGATCGTGCCATTCTTTCTATAAGCTTTTGGTCCTCGTTTTTGAATGTACGGCTACTGCTTATGTTGGTCAAAGAATGAGGAGTTCGTCCGACAACCATGACAAGTTGCCTAAAGGGGGGTGCAATTTGTGTAAGGTTTGCCACCAACTTGCTTTCCTTTTGGGGTTTTCTCTGTGTGGTGCAACCTTTCTCGCTCATTTGATTATATTTTCCGGGCATGGGTCCAAAGGAATTGTAGGCAGGGGTGGTATTCCAGGGGTTGAAACACGACATTTCCCGCTGGAAAACAGTGACAGCCCAGACGAAGCCGGATTGATGCATAGCTTTCCTCCCAAAGCCCCGGTTTCCGAATCGCGGGAAAAAGAAGTAGCTCCAAGCCCCCATCGGGCTCTCCCTGTGTGGAGAACTGACTCACCCGCATCCAACCCAATGGCTAAGCTGAATTTGCTGTACATACCTCTAGGCCACTGCTGCCTAAGCACACTGTCTGCCTTGATGGCTTAACTCACCGGTGTTGGAACAAAAAAAAAGAAGTAGCTCCAAGATGAACTTGCAGCTCTAACGTCTAAAATGTGCATTGAACGCTACCTAGATCGACCACGGTTTTGCATTGTGCATCACACCATGTTCAATCACAAGGACTCTCTGCAAAGTGCTTTTTTGAGGTTAATGCTTTTTCTCCCTCTCTTGTTGCCAAGCCACATCCCCATCATTGATGCTCAAATTTGACAAGTTGCGGAAGAATGCCAAAGGAGACGGTATGATAACAGCAAATCGGCAAGTCTGCTAGAAGTCACGCCAGTGTTATAGGTGAAGATCCTCATTTCGAAGGATGAAGCCCCCCCCCCCCCCGCGCCCAAAGGGGCCTCCCCCACGCATTGCCCGATGTAATGTGCCACCTATTTCTAGGACGCCGCACAGCGTACTTGGTTGGGCACCATGCATGCGCATTGCGATTTATGTACAGTCAAAAAATTGTGCAAGGAATGCCATAGGTACTTGCCAACGTCATCAAGAAGGACAACCCCCTCAGCCACACGGATACCTTCTTTAGTGATTTTAAGTCGCGGCAGCATAGTATTAATTGTACACCACCTGTGGAATGTGCGAAAGGTTCGCAGAGCCGTGTGCCATCTTTTTCATCATCCATGTGTATCCGTCCGTGTACGTTGTTGTCATCTGTTTGTGTATTGTAGAATTTTGGCTCAGCTCAACGCAAATCGGGCAATAAGGGCGGATGGCAAAGGCAAGCCCGGGTAATTCCTATTCATCGCTCTCCACAAGATACTCCAAATGCAAGAAGAACGTAATGATTGGTATGGTGCATATACAACATACAATTGATGACTAGTATTGTAGAAACCTATGTAGATGCTTTTGGCCCCCCCCCATCCCGCCCCCTACTCTCGTGTTGGTGGACGTGTGCCACTCAAGTGCCGTTATGGTTTAGTCCACTTTGCAATTAGTGTCACCAATAGTGGCGAATATACCTCAACTTGGAGAAGGTTTGGCTGGCTACCGCGACTGTTGTTTCTTTGTGTTGTGTATGACAACCCGATAGACACAAAAAAAGCGCTTTGCGGAGCGTTCTTTATGGCAATCCCATAATTTGCCATTGGAATATCCAAATTACTTGCCAAGAAAGCAGTGTGCAAAGCGCCCTTTGGATGAAAGGTGCAAAATAGTGCTTTTTTTGTGTAGTATATTCACATTGTTGACGGTTACAACTTTGCATTGGGTTTTCGGGTTGATTGATGACGATGTGCATGCACTCATCGACTAGATGATTACCCACGAAGCCAAGACATTGGGTACGGCTAGTACAACCAGAGAGCTCAACAACGAGCTATTGTGGACATGCATTCATCTCCAGTGTGACAATGAGAGTGTGAATGAGACCTCAAGTATGTGACCAAATCTCCATGGCCACCCATGCCAATCTGCCTTTGTATATACATGTGGCACTGGTGTGCTGCAGGCCTCACTCCGCATTTGGGGAATCCTCAATGGTACCGTGTTCTACATTCTTTTGATGTGTGCTTGAATACTGTAATGAGACCAAGATGAGCACCGTGTGTGTGTGGTCCTCGCGGGGCAGGGGGGGGGGATTGGGATCCATTTTTCCTTCGTTTACAAAATAAGCGCTCCGTGGAGGGTTTCTTTTTGTTAGACCCAATTTCATTGCTCCTCGATATGCAACATCAACTCTACCATCCAGTCATGGACAAACCGAGGCGCAACAAGAACCCCCACACGTGGCTGCAGGCCTCACTCCGCATTTGGGGAATCCTCAATGGTTCCATGTTCTACATTCTTTTGATGTGTGCTTGAATACTGTAATGAGACCAAGATGAGCACCGTGTGCGTGTGGTCCTCGCGGGGCAGGGGGGGGGTTGGGGTCCATTTTTCCTTCGTTTACAAAATAAGCGCTCCCTGGAAGGTTTCTTTTTGTTAGACCCAATTTCATTGCCCCTAGATATGCAACATCAACTCTACCATCTAGTCATGGACAAACGGAGGCGCAACAAGAACCCCCACACGTGGCTGGCTTCGAGGTTGTCTTAATCTGCACCAAAAAGGACCCACAGGATCCAAAAAAATGTCCACCAATATACTTATCCACAGCCAACTATGTCATCTTGAACCAACTGATGCCCAAGCGCATCACCAAGGCCATGACCCCGGGCGTTGGCACCATCTGACAAGTATTGCTTAATGGCAGAAGCACAACGATACTAGCGATAAGACTCGTACATGACTTACACAAAACAGACGGTTGCCTAGCCCTGATCGACGTGATTAAGCCCTTCGCGTCTGTCGCCTTATAATCATCACCAACATTGTACGTGAGGTACGAGCGTAGGACCCCATCGTACGAATGGTAACGGAAACATACAGCCACACTCACACGGTACCCCTAATCCACGGCCGGGACGTCCCCACACACCCGAAGCGAAGCATGAAACAGGCACGAAAAAGGGCTGCCCCCTTTCACCCACGCTATGCCTCCTCTACTATGATGTGTTACTTCGGGAAACAGGTTGCCGACACCCTAACACAACCGTCTACATATTCGTAGATGACATCGCGGCATCGAGCCGCTGCCCAAGTGTCCCTTCTCAATGCGTACAACCATGTACACAATGTGGCCTACGGTATGGGCCTCCGTATTTACGCGGATAATGAGACCTACCATTGGGTGCGCAACGATGAAGCCGGAGTCATAACCTGGCACGGTTAGCAAGCAACCATACCACCCCCTATACTAACCTAACTAGGAGACGTACTGGCACACCAATCACACGGCAACACCGCGTGCGACATGGTCCGCAACCAACTGCGCCACAGGCTACCGGCGTATACAATACTAGCCCTGAACGGCTTCGAAAAGGTAGCCTTCACAACCGCGGGACTTATACCGACTTGCAACTACCGGGGCCTGTTCCTAGGCGATGGACAACGCATGGCCCAATGGGACGGCATATTGCCCCATCTCTTGTGCGAGACGCTTGGAGTACAAGTGCGCAGAAACCGGCACTGTGAATGGGCGTGCGCTAGGCATGGTGGGCCTTTATAATGTGTTCGGTCACATTGAGCCACAACGAAAACCGCAGCAGGGCGGACAGAGGAGTCTTTCACCGAAGACAAGTATCGGGACGACGTACAAACCCTTGGCGGCTTGCGCCCCAACGTGCACTGACCGCTTGCGGGGGGCTATACGACTCAGAAAGGTTGAAGAAGGACCCCGAGCTCCGAGCCGGCATGGTACAGGTGGCAACCCACCGCGTGTTGTGTACCGGGTGTCGTGTGACTACCGCACCATTGTGAACCAACCCTTGAGAAGACACCTGGGGTGACCCACACCCTCTCGAACACGCGGAAAGTTTTGAGAGTGACCATATACTATACAGGGAGAGGATGAGATCATCCTTGACAACGAGGGGGTAGTAAAAACCACCCTGGTACTCCGCAAAGGTTAAAGACCAAGGTTACCACGATTCGAGTAGCCAAAGCAGCACTTCCAAAAATTCACGGTACGCTAGACGCTCATACACCGCGACCTGGAAGCGCTACCATCTACCAGGACAATGCACATATACAGGGGAGCAACGATTCCGGTACCATTACGAACATGGGCCGCACCCCGACCATGGACTTTCCACCGCCAAAACCTCAAGACATTGTGCTCTATGAACACGTACTACCCACCCCAGCTAAGTCGTGGATTGTGCTCCTCCTAAGTAAAAACAAGCAACAGATGTACATTGGATCATGTGGATCGCATTAAAACATTACGGACTACCCGCATGGCTCCCTTGGCTATTGGGATAGGTACGTTCGTGGGGTCCAGGAGTGTCTTGGCAGCACATCCTAACACCCTGTGGGTCTTGCCGCCATAGACACCGAAGGTTCGTTGCAAATGCGCCTGGCCTTGTGCCCATCATGGGCGGTCTTTTGGACTCAATGCCGGCATTGGTGGAAGAAATGAGCAGCCTACGCCCACTTGTGGCTGCTCACAACGTCCGCCCATGAGAGATGCCTATGTGCCCACCTTCTCACTCCGCTCTCCTTGCTAGATGTGGTCCCTCAACAAGAACGGGACCAACTCCACTCGGTGGCGGGTTTCGTAAATCGGAGCAATGCCGGGCGTCCATGGGCTTTAGACTAACAGCCCCTGCACGCGACGTACCCTCTTCGGCCCTGTGGATTATTCACTGTACTGGGCATCACTATACACCACGAGAAGCACCAACCAACCTACGCAACATGGAGGCAACACCAAGTGGAACGTCATGGAAGGGTAAACGAAGCCGCCAACACGACCAACCAATCATCGACGTAGATGCATTGCCTCAAGAGGCGCAATAGGCTAGTGATATGGAAGCCTTGCGCTGGTTTACACAGACAATCCTCCATGACACAACAACCAAGACACACACTTGTACAAGAAGCTGAGGACCCTTGACATGCTTCACAACCGCTGGAGGACTACCCTAAACCGCATCGAGGATCCTACGCACCGACACTTACACAACATGATACAGACATACCGGTGTGCCTCTATATGTGCACACACCATGAAGCCACCGAGGGATCTGAGGTCACTCTACTACAGTGCGCTGAGTGCAAACTGAACCTACCACACCATCTTGTCAACACACATCGAAACCAGATACACATCAGTGGTACCCACCACATGTGCCGACAACACATCTCCGACAACACATCTCCGATACATGGTTACTATGCCGCGAAGCGAATTTCCTTTAGTCTATAAACTAAAAGGGCAACAATAGTAAGGCTATATAAACGATTCCAGAGACACTTACATAGGCTACAAGAACTAACAGACACACGCTGGAGCTATACACCAAATTGAATGTGCAACGCGGTGGATTGGGCCTGCCGCCAATGACTCGAAACAAACACATACAAGGCAATACACCAATTGTAGAACACATAAACAGGACATCTACAACAACAATTGTATGTGCACGAATGTACCCTTTGTGAATTGTCTTTTTGAATCCGGGTCGTATTTGACCTATTTTTGACTCATTCTTGACATTGGGCTTTGCTGCCGTGCCTGTTTGCCGTTCTCTCTTCTCCTAACCTCCAACAGAATTAAGGACTTCGAAAATGCACTTTGGTACCGTGTTGAAATTCACACAGCAATTCGCAAAAAAATTTATTCACACTCCCATTCACACGCACATTCATGGGCCATTCACACAATTTAGTGCAACGCATTTTTCACACGAAATTGGCACAAATTTAGCACTACTTTAGCATCAATCTCACAATCATGTCACATGTGTTTCCCTTATGTCACACGTTGTTTCCCCTGTGCAACAGAGCTTTGTTTTTGAGATGTCGCAACACTTGTCTCGGCTAGGGTCCCTGCCAGATTCCGCACCCGACACCCACTCCTACTGCCACACCCGCCCCATCCTCGCCCATGAGTTGGAGGAGGCGAACTACGATTTCCGTGACCTCCATGTGGGCTCAATTGTGGAATGGGCAGCCAAACACCACCCCCCCCCTCCCGCGCGGTAGTGCACATTGATATGCGATCTCCAGATCGTACTCAAGTGTACCGCCGCAATGGGTGGAGTACAAGGCTGTGCATATGGTTGAAGTGAGTGCTTCTCGGGATTTTACATGTTAGGCTTTTTCTGGGGGAGAAGACGGTGGAAGGTCTTTTGGGAATTATTGGGGGTCTAGGACAAGGTAAGACCAAGGAGGGTGTGCGCCAGGTGGACCCCGTGGAGTACCTTTTCACCTTCACCCTGGGACGTGACTTCGTTGCCGTTGAGTAAACCATTAAACCACCGTGTCTGCCATGCCAACACACATGGCACTAAAACTGGTCCCACCACTTGTGGCATACGTCCACTCAGAGTTGTTGTGCAACACGTCCCCCTGCCCCCCCCCCCCCCTATGGGGACACTCATCTATTACGGTTTCCCACCCCTTGTTCTGCATCACGTGCATTGCTGCAGCACACTCAAGCTGGACCTTCTCCTTTTCATTGGCCCCCACAGAATTTACAGTCCCTTGCGTAAATATTTTCACCACTAGCCGGGCCTCGCTTAGTATAGGTTGGAGGAGGGTGGGGGCCACCACGGCTGGCGCCTTGCTAATGGCTGCCACTACAGAATCCCTCACACCATAAATACCACATGTACAAACCTGCATAGCACCGTGCAACCCGTAATCGGGGAGGCGGCGTGCAGGCCAAAGGTTCCGGTAACCACCACTGACGGGGAGGGTGCCATCCCAAATCATTTTTTTTGTTTTCTTGGTGCCAAAATTGGCTAGGCAATCCGCCCTCTTACGACCACATACCCACCACACAGTTGCGGGTGCCGATTCGGCTCTCCAGTTCTTCAACCCACGAAGTAGACCTAAAGCGGTTGAGGGAGTATAGTATTGCAATGGGTGAAGCCCATCTACAGTTGCAGTGCGCGAAATCCTTGTCGTCCCACTTGTGGATAGCTCGCCACCCGTAACACTGAGGGCTTAAGCTACTCCCCCCCACCCCCCCAAGAAGACACCTAGGCCTACACCTTCCACCACGACAACGACAACCCACTGGAAAAGCTCCCCATACACGCACCAATGGACTACCAACTGATGGAAAAACTAGTGAAGCTCAATACGGGAACACCGCAGCAACAAATGACCCCAGCGGAACGGGAAACTTTAAAAACGTTGGTCTTTTACGATGCCCAAACCAGATTGAGAGCATATGTCACTAAAAACGCCAACCGTGTGGTTACTACGGAGCACATCAGACGACAGACACATGACGGGATATGTTATGACAGGAATACCTACCAACTACCCCTGTTTGCGTAGCACACGCTACGCAATGTCATGACGGTAGTGCATGAGGCAGACTCTGACGGCGTACAAACCGTACCCGCAAAGTTGCAAGCAGAACGGTACACCATCCACACCGAGGCCGACCACCAAGGGGCCCCAGACATCCGCATTAAAGCATACCTCCTCTTCCCACAGGCAACAGGAACCCGACGAAACCATGACCGACGGATGCAACGAGCAGCCATACCGTCAAAATGGGGAGGAAGCGAGGACGAACGCGTGGCCCAAATCCTACGTGCCCTAAATGACCCAGGGGCCAATGAACTGCTCGTAGCTTACGAAGCGGACCGAAAGGACACCACAGCCCTACAAACCTACGGTATGGACTGCCTGCGCCGCGCCCCGCTACGGAAGCTAGCCCGCCACGTAAAAGGACTTTATCAATTCGACAAATTCCATGTACGCAAGTGGTTCCCTGAGCCGGACAGCTTGGTCGACCACTTACAACCAAAATCCATCATTGTCCTAGACCTGGACAACACCATCAAAATGGGTCACGAACCCACACACAAAACCTACGCCCTAACAAAGGGCACACCAAGGCAGGTAGGACTAGAAGACCGTACAGACACGTTGCAACCAGAACCGGCCAAAACTACGGTAGTGGTCGAATGTCTACCAGAAACCGGCACAAGAACACGCAACGCATTCCTGCAACGACTCAACGGGCACCAATCTGACGTCGCCTCCACCATAGCCAGCAAGGACCCACATAACACCTTCTGATGGAAGTGTGCTTCAAAACACACCGCGGTTCACACGCCTGGAGGCTGCCCCTGCCCATGCAGCTGTTACCCAAGCTCACACAAGCACTACAGACAATGAAACAGGAAGAGGAAAATGCCGGGAACCTTGGCCCCTACTGGCTTACTGAGACTGACTGTGAGAGCCTCTACATCCTACGACAACAATTCATTGAACACAAGGAAGACAACATAACATCAGTACAGGAAATTCTCCGCGACATCGGCATGGAACAACTGGAGCTGGGACGGAGCATCGCGTCCTTCTTCAAAGGCTTCAAACCTGTAGACTCCTATCGCCTACTCATACACTTCCACCCCGACGCAGACCCGCACTTGGTTGCCCAACTACTAAAGGGCATGAAAACCTACGAACTGGTTCATGTAACGACGAATGTCATAGTTAACGGCAACAACTAGACACGGTCAACCAGCCTTTCCAGAGAGGTCAAACGTCCCCCCAAACCAACCCGAAACGACGCCACGACAGTATTCGTCGGGTGGACCCAGGGTGCAGGTGACGACACACCGAAGGTCATAGCGTCCTTTTTTGGATGCTGGAGCAGCTGTAAGGCTAAACCCAACATGTGGAGCGACGGTGGCTGCAACTATGCCTCACTCCAGTACCAACATGCCACAAGTTTGGTCCTCGGCGCAGCACAAGACATAGGCGTCGCAGCCATGGAATACATACACCTCACACTAGGAGATGACACAACAGACGCACAGGTAATGGAACGCATCGACCAGATGCTCTTTCAGAAAATGCCGCAAGAAACAGGAGACAACGCGGCATTCGGAAGACGCATGACGGGAGGAAAACAACTGGGTGCAGACATGATGACCGAACGGCTCATCCAGGAAATCAATTAGGAAAAGCAACCGCTCGCAGAATCTGAACCCATCAACGTGGCGGCCTGGGACGAAGCAATCATTGCCAAACTCGGCCATACGAACGAAGACATAGAACCAACGGACCACCACACACAACTGGACACCATGGACATGGATGGACGGCCCGACAAAACCTCAAGCGACATGGGTAATCCCGCAGTAGCCCATCCCCGACCAACACACCAGGCACAGAAAACAAAGGCACACAATAAAACACGACAAAAGACCCCCACAAAGACGACACCACACCCCAAAAAGAAAAAAGCAACCACGGTGTCCCCACAGTCAAACCAAGACATGGACGGGACGGCCGCATTCACAGCAGATAGCAGACCCAAAGGAAAGGGGAAAGGACCGTCGAAAAACCAACAGGACAAAGGAGAAAAGTGAGGTGCCTCTTTCTTTTGCACTGCATAGCCATAGTTGCCCTCCGATTATTTGTGTCCCCTAACATACATAGGGGGGGACCTGTGTATCTGCATCCTATAATAGGACGGGTGCGTAGGCAACACATCCACTCCAAGCGCAAAATCAAGCAGGCCCCTGCCTCCCACAACTACTATACGTGGCGGCTGTGCCTACTACTGCTCTACGCTGCATGCTTCTTCACTGCACCGACTGCACCCACCATAGTCACACAAACCCACTATTCCAACACACTAACCCTAGACATATGGGTCACTTGCCCCTACAACACGCGCTACAACAGCAATTGGGTGCTCCAATGTGGCGACGTGCATCCCAACCCGGGACACTCGAGTATATATCAGTATATATCAGTACTCGAGTATATATCGCCGAGACCGTCGTGTCGTACTGGGACCGCCCGTCCCCCTCCTCGACATAGAGGAATATCCCCAGCACCTAGTCGTGAACACCAACCGACAGTACGACAACCTAGACAACGCGGCCGGCGTCCGAGACCGGGGAATGAAACTGGCTACCTTGAACATACAGGGCGCACATCCCACGGTTAGTCTACAACGCTGGGCCAGTGTACTTCACCTCATCTGGCAATGCTGCATCCAACTGTGCGGTATATGGGAACACAACAAAGGTTTCCCCTTACCGGAGGCGGCCACCAGAGCACTCAAGGATGACTAAAAGTATTACGAGGTACCCGGTACGGAGCCACGGATATGCTTCCTCGTCGGCAACGCAATGGTCCCCCACGCCCTCGAAACTTTACACTCCCCAAACGGGCTAGCGGGGGCCCTCACGCTCCAACTCCCAAACGATCCCCGGCGCACTATTGCTTGCGTCTACTCCAAATCCAGTCGACGCGACAAACAGGAGGTAGACCTCTTCTTGCAGTCTGTAAAGCCCTACTACATCATCATACCGGACTACAATGATGACATTTGGTCATCCGACCCGACATGCCCCTGGCAGCAGCACCTTGCTAGTGGTGAGCTCCTCGACCCGCTGCACGCGAACAACCAACCACTTGAGCCCCGGCAGTACTACACACACATACTACGACATGGACGCCCGTGTCGCGTGGATGCCATATTGATAAGGCAATAAATACCCAACATACCCCGGACATACTACGATACCATACAAATGCCGATATACGACCACGCCCTCGTGATGCTCGGCATCTGATGGAGAATAGGAGCCCCCAACACACCCTACAGGAAACCACAGCCCTCCGTCTCCAAATGGTGTGCCACACACTTCCAACGGTACACTAACTCCATGTCCACCCTACCCGTGAAGACAACAGACCCCCCCTTGCACACGGCACGGCTCATCTTGTCGGCTATCGCCCATGCGGCACGACCAAGGCATCCTAAGCGCACAAAGGCGCCGGCCACAACAACATGGTCGGAAACACCAGACCCCTCGTTACGACTACGCGAACTAGGGGAAGCACAAGAACAACACATACGAAAATAGATACGCAAACTCCGCAGAGCAGCGGGCCACAGCTCCGGTTAGTTCTACAAAATGGTCAAGCGGTGGCGCACCGATTGCATAGCACAAGACACGCCACAACCCCCTATGGGGGGGACACAACACGGCTTAAACCATTTTGCCGGAGACCCAACATACGACGAGGACGCTTGCCAACAGCTGATACGGAAACACATACGGCATCGCACATGGAACACATCAGCTCCAACAGACAACGAATACCCAAAGTGCCTGCGGGCAGCAAAGAACAAATCCGCCGGGCCCGACGGTGTACCCCCTCACTTACGTAGGCATTTACCAGAACACACATAGAAACAACTATACCAGGCAATAGTCGACGTCTGGAACGGACAAAGCATCCCTACCGCCTGGCTGAGACCCAACATACGACGAGGACGCTTGCCAACAGCTGATACGGAAACACATACGGCATCGCACATGGAACACATCAGCCCCAACAGACAACGAATACCCAAAGTGCTTGCGGGCAGTAAAGAACAAATCCGCCGGGCCCGACGGTGTACCCCCTCACTTACGTAGGCATTTACCAGAACACACATAGAAACAACTATACCAGGCAATAGTCGACGTCTGGAACGGACAAAGCATCCCTACCGCCTGGCTGAGCTTGCGGACAGAGAGAGAGAGAGAGAGAGAGATATATATATATATATATATATATATATACACATATATATATATATATATATATATATATATATATATATATATATATAGTCATAGTCATAGTCATAACCACTTATCATGCCGTCTACTGGAGTTACCGGGCATCTCGCGCCGACAGGTGGTTCCTGCCTCGCTCGATCCCGTGGGTCCCAGGGCTGCCTGAGGTGGCCCACAGCATGACGGAGGACCCAGAGGACCGGGGATACCGGGCAACCAGGCTTTGGGGGTAGTGGCAACTGCAGAGCGTTAGCATTAGCAACGGCGACGGACGCTGGCCCGTTTGTTCGCCGGGGGTAAGGGGGCAAGGCAAAGCAGCGCAACAGCATCGCAACAAGCAGAAAGCAAGGGCACCTCTGTCCGTCGCAAAGCAGCAACCAAGGAACAAAGCAGCACGCATGCGGCGAAGCAAGAGCTGACCCCCCATCGTTCACGTACCCCCGCGACTGTGGAGACACCCAACACTCATGACCCCACGTAATCCATTGTCGTCCGCGTCCTCGAAACTGCCCACCACCCCTGACTCCACGTATCCCTCTGCCAGCACACAATAGCCCGTATGTGCATGGCCAGGATTTCTGGGAGGCTCCAGCCTAGCCTGGCCCTCAGCTTTCATCGCCCCCATGTCTCCACATTGTATGCCATCTTCCCACCGCACCAGTCCCCTAGTATAGTACAGAAACACGTTACCAATTCCACATCCCCGTGGCCTGTGCTGCCCCCACACCCCAGATATATACCCTGCTGGCACCCCATGTCATGGGCCAGCGCCCAACCTGCTTCGAGGTATCCACTTGCCCACATATAATATATCTTGAGGGTCTACAGGGGGGGACGCCGGCCGCTTCGCGACGGGAGTGGCGCAACCCGTGAATATCGCTGGCTGGGATTCGGGTTGGTGGGTGCCGTAGCTTGGTTATCGACCCCCTGTAGGGGTACCCACCAGAGGCTCGCCCCGGGCCGTGGTTACCAGGTGCACCTCATCTGGCCCACATACAATGCCCTGGCGCCTACCCTTGACCCTTACCTGCACTGATTGGCCAGCTTCCGTGGTTGCGCCTCTTCCGCCACAGCAGCGGCCAGGCCGCAGGTTCGGCCCCCACCGACGACGTGGCGAGCCTACTTATAGCATTGGCCCGCGCGTCACCCCCCGGACCACTCAGCATGCCGCTCCCTTGCCCTCCTCGCCTCTATCCGACCGGACTGGCGCCCCCCAGGGGTAAGCCGTTACAGTGGTGAGGCGACTGCATACTCTTCGCTACAACGCCGCGCAGTACCGCCGTTGCCACGCCGACGCCACGTGCTAGCCGCCACGACACTCACCACTGCAACCACAAGGCCATGGTCAGAGGTTAGACTATGTACATGCCCGCAGGCACGGTCCCTCTAGTTTGTTAACGGGGCCAGGGGATGCCCCTGCGCTCCCCCTGAGTTGTTAGTGGGGTCAGGGGGACACCCCAGTACCGCCATGCATCCCCGTGCTCCCCCACTGTACGGCTCCCCAGTACCGCCGCGTTCCCCCACCGTACGGACCCCAGTACCGCCGCGTACCCCCACCATACGGTCCCCTGTACCGCCGCGTACACCCCCACGATGTCCGTACACCGTCATCTGGAACTTCCCCGCTGCTCCCCCACTGTACGGCTCCCCAGTACCGCCGCGTACCCCCACCGTACGGATCCCAGTACCGCCGCGTTGACCCCCAAGACTCCAGTACTCCGCCACCTGGAACTCCACGTGCCCCCTGTGAGCGCTCCTTCCAGGCTGCCATGCCGTCTCCACGACGCCCGCCATACTGTCCCCCTGATGACCCCACTGTCATAACCTTCCACGCACACATCTTCGCCCCGTCGCCGCTCCTGGGGCCTGCAGGCTGACCCCGCAACCCCGTGTAACACTCCCAGGGGGCGCCGCAGCGCTGTAACCCCCATACAACTCCGTGCACCCCCGGTGTATCCCGAGCAACCACTCCCAACACTGCCGTAGCCGGGCCGCCAGTAGAGACCCCGGTGCCATGGGAATACCCTACAGGGGTTTGGGCCTTATTACCCTGGTCGGGACGACCCATGACACCTCACTGTTGTATGCGGCGACCCGGGGTAGGCGGGTGAAGCATCCCTGTCCGACCCTCATGCACGGGGGCAGTACGGCTCACCATCAGGCCGGCACGACCTGTCACATCGCGTTGGCCGTCATACGCCGCCTGCCAGTACCGCACAATCAGGCCGCGTAGGCACTGCTTCTCAGGCGCCACTCCCTCCGCTGCGTCCAGCGTAGGGATGGTAGCTGGTGCACCCACAATTCCCATCCCCATCAACCTGCACCCCCGGCCCCCACCACTCCGTCACCATTTCCTCCGCGATGCCACAACCAGAGCATCCGCGAGTCGCCCTCCAGAGCCGCCCACCACAGCATCAGGGGCAGGGCCGCAGACGGCGCTCCAGGGCACCGTACCCCTTCCACTCGGACGCTCTTCAGGCCACCCTGGATAGTCGTCCAGGCACTTGAGGACATCCGTCCAGAGTGCCGCAGTGCCCACCTCGCCTTAGGCCACCCCCTGTCGGCATGCTCCTGACATATCCCGCACAGCGGGGCGGAGGCACACTGATGAACCCAAACGGACACCGTTTCCCCGCACCCGTGGCATCGCTACGGAAGCACAGACCGCGATGGAACGCAGCTACCATCACAACACTGCGACCACAGGTCCTGCCATACATCGCAGCACGCGTCCGGGAGCCCGAGCAAAGCCCTTGTCAGCGTGCGTGCTGTGGCACTACTGAGGAGGCTGCGCCTCGCCTCCTCCCACGTGGACACCGGGCGGAGTATCGGTCGTCCGTCGGGCATCTCCGGCAGGCTCTCAAGCAGCCGGGGCCACCGCGCCACCTTGGGGCCGCGCGTGCCATGCGCCAGGAGCTCCCAACCGTAGTCCCGCAAGACCTCCCCGATGACATCAACCCCGTCCTGCTCCGGGCCCCTGGCGGAAGCCAGAACCAAGCGTTGCCCTCCCGCCCGAGCCTCAATGACCGCCTCGAGACCCAGGGTGTCAAGGGTGTGACGGGCATCGGCAGCCACGTGGTCGTCCCCCTCTGGCAGAGAGAACATGGCCTCCGTGACTTGGCCTTGCGTGTCGTCGCCCTGTACCCGCGCCAGCTGCTTGGAGCCCACTAACACTGCCATGGACCGCTGCTCCGCGACCGCCGGTACGGCTCGTCGCAGCTGCCGGTCATACAGCCACAACGTACCCACGTCAAGTACGACAGCCACCGCCAGGACTGGGAGACCGCACAGAGGTTGCTGAAGGACTGGCAGCACCTCGCGAGGCCAGCCCATGACGTTCCCCACAGCTGGATGGTTGGCGTACACCTGGAGCCAGGGATCACTCTGGCCGTCACGGCTTCTCACCTTGGTACCACGCACCTGGGCCCACGACTGCGCCGACACCACGCGGGACCACTCCCTGAATGCCGTGATGTCCCGCGCTACCCAGGAACCGATCCACCGGTCGAAGGCCTGCGCCACCGCCGCCATCCAGTGAGGGAACAAGGACAGGGCCTCCGCATGCTCGATGCACGACCGCGACACCAGCAGTGCGTGCAGCGGTGCCCGCAGAAAGGTTGCCCGCAGGTCGCCGGGGAGGCCGGCAAACGTGTTCCACGGCGGACGCTGCAGGATCCTCCCTGCCGGCGGGCAGAAGGGTGTGTCACCGCGCAGGAACGCGTATACCGCTCTCCTTTGATCTTGCATCGGCAGCTGCATGATCTGGGTGAGCCGATGGTTCCTGCGGGCATACACATCTTCCCCAATCTGGACCATGTCCTCCACAAAGAGCCTGGCCTTGGCAGGGCCCCGGGACGACGCCGCTCGCACCGCAGCGAACAGCCGCTTCAGGTCCCCGGGGACGACACCCGCCATCAGGGATTCGGCCCACCTGCAGCCGTGCTCCCTCCACGCCACGAACTCCACCGCCCTGTCCGTTAGGGGTAGCTCCGCCGTGAACTCCTCCACACGCCTGCACAGGAGCCCAGCCACCTCCTCGTCCCGCGCACACAGTAGGCGCATGTGGCCGATGTCCTCCTCCGGCCCCCCACAGAAGATACAGGGGTGGGCTGGTATTGCCATACGCGTGAGCTTCTGTCTCCACCGTCGCATGACCTGCATGGTGGACAAGCGACCGTCACGTGCCCGCAGCATATTCCTGTGCGTTGGGCCGTGGTGCACAGCTCCCAGGGACATCGCCTCGCAGGCGCCAGCCAGTGGCGTGTGCGCCCTGGTGCGTGCCGCTAGCGAACGCCACTCTATCTCCCGGACCTGCTGAAGGGCTTGCATGGATGGTACACGCGGCTCGAGCTCACCATTATCCCCCGGTACCAAGAGGATGGCGTGCTCCTTCGGCAGGACAAGATGGACTGGCGGGGCCATCGCACGGGCCGCGGCAGAGTCCGGTGCCTCAAGCGGGACCGCCGCCAAGTGCGAGCTCTGCCTCACCACCCAGTGGTGCGGCCCCCCAACTCGGCGCGGCAGCCGCCGCAGCCCCTCCACTATCCAGCTCAGTGCATGCTGGTTGACCAGATGTGATGTCGGCCCCTTGATGCCACGGTACAGGGCCTCCTGCGCCCTGCGGAGATGCGCTCCTATGATGGACGCATCCACCACGTGCACCGTGCACGGTGACGGGGGCGTGTGCAACGAGTACGCCGCCGCGCCAATGATCTCTGCCTCCGGGACCGTGCCGTAGATGGCACCCGTCCACGTGGGGATTCCGTGGCTGGCCACCGCCACATTTGTGGCGTCGTCTCCCTGGGGCGACGCGTTAGACGATGTGACTTTAGTCGCCACCGGCACCCAGCAGTACCGGTGGGGCTCTAGCCACGCCACGTCGGAGTGGGGGCTCTGCACCACCTTTCCCAGGGACGCCGCACTGGAGGCCGTGAGCTCCGGGGACAGGACCACCCTCGGTCGATACACCGCATGTGGTCTCCAGGCCAGGTCACATCCGCAGACTGACTTTATGGCGTCCAGGGCGGTGGTGTATTCCGCCCCCCAAACCGTTGCGGAGCAGGAAGGCTGGTATACCACGACAGACCCCTGCTCCACTGCGCCACCACCACGCAACGACGTGACGGCGACGTGCGGATAATGCGGCACGTTGGACATCCGGACCACTTCCGGGACCGAGTACTCATCCGGATCCGGGATTGGGCCTGCCGGTAGCAGAAGAACAATTGCCCATTCGCTGCACTTGTGCACCGCCGCGCACGCCCTGGAAAACGCTGGCTGCCCGTGCACAACCCACAGTGGTGGCGGGCTTATGCCGCCCCCGGCGTGAGGAGTGAGCAGGGGGACGGACGCCGGATCATCTTGCTGTTGGTAGCCCTCAAAGACGTCCCCCAACAGAAACAGGAGGGCGGCTAGCGGGACGAACGGCATGGACAGCCCCGGGTTGGCTGGGTCCCATCCTTCCTCCCTGTATCCGCCCACCACATACACGTCCCCCGCAGCGGACTGTCTATTGCGTTTGCTGGCCTTCTTTCGGCGCGCCTGGTGAATTAGTCGGTGAGTCAACGGACCGGGCAGCTGCGGCCGGAAGACGTCGCGAAGCCCCGTGAGCCACACGTGGTCCAGCTGGTGGGGCCCTACTCCCGCGTGCGGAAGGTGCAGGTGGTCCTCGTGGCACTCCTGTAGCTGGACCGCCCAGTGCCCAGGCGCAGGGCAGGGGAGCCGCGCATGCAGGAGGTCATTTGCAGGATCAGTCAGGGACTGCACTGCCGCATCTGTGCGGGGCCCCGAGAGAATGCAGATGTCCCTACCCTTGAAGGCGTAGGATTGGGATACCCACTTCCGCCCCGCCCACTGCACTTGCGGCAGATGGGCGTGTACACACGAGTACACCGACGATGGCATGAGAAGCCCCACGCGCAACGTCCCCATCGCCCTGAGCACCCTGTCCACCCACGTATTGCCAGCGTGTGTGGCGAATGACGCAGAGGGCACCATGAACTGCCCGCACACTCCGTACTGCACGTGCATGTCTCGGAGCATGGCCCGCAGCTCATCACGGACCGTCATCGACCTGTGGTGGGTGAGCTGAGCCATGGTCGCCACGACGGAGTCGCGGCATATAACCTGGACATCCGCCAACCGTAGCCCATGACCTGACCGCACCGCCACGTTGGACAGGTCCTTGGGCAGCTTCTCGAACTGCAGGGCCGCAGCCTTGATGGCAGTATTCAGCTTGATCACCGCCTCCGCCGTGTCGGACAGGTAGGGCGCCGCGTACCGCACGATGCCTCCAACCACGGCCGCCATCACCTCATGAGGCACCGACGCCGGCCCCAGCGTGTTCTTGCACCAGCCCAGCAGGGCTTCACACCGGAGTACATGTTTCTCCTTCATGGTCGCCATTCCCCTGGGATCGAGGCGCAGGCCCAAGTATGGTACCGTGCCCTTGGCACGTAAGCATACCCATGGGGCCGCTGTGTCCCCCGGGTTCAGGTATACCATAATCGAGTGGATGCGAGCAGCACTGGCATAGGCGCATTTGCCCACGTTGAGGGACATGCCCATGTCAGTGAGATACCGCGCTATCGCCGCCGCATACTCCAGGAATTGCGGCAGGGAGTGCGCTATCAACAGGAGGTCATCACAGTACGCCTGTACCAGGGGTGGCACCGCGTGGCGAGCATCTCCCCGCGCCTTACAGGCGAGGCTCCGCAGGAGAGGCTCCAAAAGGAGGAGGTAGAGCACAGCGCTCTCCGCACTGCCCTGCCGCAGGCCCCTGTGGAGCCGTATGCTCGGCGTCGGGCCGTGCGCGGTGACGATGCGCACCAGGGACCCGCAGCTGAGGGTGTGGAAGAGCCTGATGAGCTCCTCCGGGACACCCATGTGGCGCAGGAGGAGCGCCAGTGCTCCGTGCGGCGCTGTGTCAAAAGCCTTCGACACATCGAAGGCCAGGACGTGGTTTTCCTCCAGCCCACGCTGCAGCCTGCGCTGGGCCAGGAACACCGGGGCAGCCGCCGTGGAGCCCGGCATGGCCCCGAACTGCCAGTCCGCGGCCAGTCCCTTGCGTGCCAGAACAGCTGTGAACCTCCGCATGAGGGGAGTCATGAGCATTCGCATGTCTTGCTGCCCCAGCGCTATCGGCCTGTACTCGTCCAGGTTGCCCGTGGCTGTGCCCTTGGGCATCAGCCAGATAATGGCCTCGTGCCAGGACTCCGGGACGTCCGCACCCCGCAGGATTGCCCTGTACGCATGCACCAGGAGCCCCTGTACCGGTTCAGGCAGCTCTGCTATGAGGGCAGCCGTTACCCGGTTGGACCCCGGAGCTTTGTCGTCCGCCACGGCCTGCCTCACGGCGTCTTTAAGGTCCTGCATGGTGTAGTCCTGTACCGACCTCCATTCCTCCGGCACCCCTTTGGGAATGTGGGCCCGGACCAGCCGCTCGAAGGCCGGCAGGTTCACTGGCCGCTTGGCGTACAGCGCCTCCCAATACCTCTGGACCTCGCCAATGACGTCCGAGGCCTCCAAGAGCACCTTCTCCGACTCGCGGACGCGTACGGACCATAGGCCTGACGGGGCATAGTTCACCACGTTGATGGCCCCCCGTATCGCCGTCCATCGGAGCTGCAGGTCCGGTACCCTGCCCCGCCAATAGTCCTTGATGGACCGGCGCCTGTTGCTCCTGAGGACATCCCGCAGCTCCTCCACGCGTGTCTCCAGCTGGTGGAGCTGTTGGTCCAATGCGGCACGCAGGTCCTCTACCGAGGCGGGGGACAGGTCGGGGTCCACTCGCCGGAGGTGCTGTAGCAGGGCAGTCGCTTCCTGGGAGTGGAGTCCGGCCGCCGCCGCGTCCCGTTGCCACAGCTGATGGGCACGCCAGGCCAGGGCCTGCTGATCCGAGAGGACCTGGTCCAGCAACGCCTCCGTCTCCGCCTGCCCGTATGGGTACTGCGGGTCCACGCCGGAAGGCATGCGCACTCCCGTGACCCTGGACACGTCATCACGGAAGGCGTAGAGCAGGTCAAAGACCGCTTGCACCTCCGACGTGCCCATGGTGGCAGTGTCCTGGTCCGATGAGAGCCATGCCTGTAGCCGCTGATCCCCGCAGGCCTTCTGCAGTACTGCCGCTACCGCCTCACGAACCCCCGGGGAGTCCGGGCGTATGGCGTGCAGCCTGCCCTGGGCGTGCGAGTAGGCCATCCTGGTGACCCTCTCTTTGCCGGCCACCGCCAGCGGGATGTCCAGGACCACAGGGCCATGATCCGACCCCAGCGACGCTGGAGACCGCCCCGGCGCCAAGTGAGGGCGCTCACGCGCCGCCCACGGGACCAGAGGCGAGTTCAGAAGGAAGGAGTCCAGTCGGTGCCCCGCCCTCGTGGGCCTCCTGTCCTCCTCCCGTTCCGGGCCTGCCCTGTGGAAGCCACACTGTTCCCACAGGGCTTGGAACCTCCTCGTGGTAGGGTGCCACGGGGACTCCAGCCACACGTTGAAGTCCCCTCCGAGGAGCACGGCCCTGGTGCCACCCGCGCTCTTGGCCGCCGCGTACATGGCCACGTCAGCCCAGAAGGACGCCTTAGACGCCCAGGAGTCGCCGCCGCTACCCGGGCCGTGGACGTTGATGACCGTGAGGGTGCCACCTGCGGTCACCACATCCAGGGCCATGGCCTTGCCCGGCACGATGTCCACGATGTCTCGAACTTCCTCCGCGGCGAACACGTCCGCCCGAAGGGCAATCAAGAGCCCGCCGCGCACCGCCGCCGTCGACGCCGCCTGGGCATCCACCCCTGGGTATGTATGATACCCATGGTGACGCCACTGGTTCTCGGAGTGCACCACACCTTGAGGGTCCTGCAGGCCAGTCTCCTGGAATAGGCCCAGGATGGCACCCTCGGCCTTCATGATACCCGCCGCCACCGCTTCACCGTCGAGCATACCTGGGGCCACTGGTACACCGTCCCCCCGCATCGAGCCCTGGACGTTCCAGGACACCGCCGCTCTGGTGTCGGAGGCGGGGCCCCTTCATGGCTGCACGTGTGGATCGGGGCCCCCCGCCGGATCCGGATCACTGGACGGAGAGGGGCCACCAGCAGGCTCTGGGGGACCACCCGCACCCGGCGTGGGCGGCTGGCGAGGTGGCCCCTGACCCCGTGGGCCTCCGCCCGAGGATGTCGTCGCCTGCTGAGACCCGGCAGAAGCGGCGGGCTCCCCCTCTGCCTGTCCGCCGGACGTACTTGCCGCCGTACTCCCCGTAGAAGTCACTGCCCCACGCCGCGCTGCAGACCCAATCGCTCCAGACCGTGCTGCCGACGGCGACGCCCCGTGCCCCGCCGCAGGGCGGGCACCCGTGGGCAGCGTGAGCGCTCTGGACCCCGCCTGGGCCGACGCGAAAGGCCCCGCCTGGCCCCCCGGCATAACGCCAGCCAGCATGGCCAGCGCCTGGTCCCGTTGTGCCGGATCAGTCACATGGTCCCGCTGGACGTGGTCCAGCAGGTCCTTGGGGTGGAGGTGGGTAGGTCGGCAGTGCGTGCCAGCTTTCCATGTGCAGTGACCAGCCCCATCCAGCCGAGACCAGGGGCAGACGTTGATCGTCTTTGTCCCACGCTGATCCGTGGCCAAGTCACCGCCGAAGTGCCGCAGCACGTACCGAATGTTGACATAGGCGCCATACTGAGGCGGGGGGCTCCTCTTGGGCGGCGGCTTGGGCGCCGCTTTCGGGGCCTGCTTCGCCGCCGCGGCCGGGGGCGCCGCAGGCCGCACTGGTGGCACGCTTGGTGGTTGCGGCAGGTGCAGCATTCCCCCCACGGGAAACTGCTCATCCACCCAGCGGCGCCACGCGTCGGCGAACTTCTCCCGGTCGCCCTCGACCCTCCACCTGGAAGTGGAGAACGCCCGGAGCCACGGCCCCATGTTCTCCGCCATAACCAGGCGGAGGGCATCTCCTCCGCTCTGCCGGCGGAAGCGTGTCGCGGCCGTGCCTGCCACGGTCCCTTGGAGGTACAGCGCATCGCCCCCGTCGCCACTCAGTGCACTAAGGTGCAGGGCCTCCAGGTCGGCGGGGCGGACCGTGAGCACCGTGCCCTGCTCGCGATCGTACAGGCGCAGCGCCGAGGAGTGGGGCTCCAACGCCGCCACAACCCAGTACCACGCCCGCGACGCGCTATGCAGCAGTGCCAGCGAAGCTGCCGGCCTGTTGCTGGATGACTGCGCCGCCGGGGCCCTGGGGAGGGCCGCCGCGTGACCCTGCAGCGCCCTGCATATGCCAGCTGCATGCTCAGCCTGCCACATGTTGCTCGGGACTACGGGCCAGACGTCCTGCCCCTGGACCACTGGCGGCCGCGTGACCTCCACGAAGACCGCCGGCGCTGGCGGGATGTCCTCGGCCGTGCACCTGTGCGCCCTGCGCACCGGCCCCAGCCCACTGAGGCACTCCTGGAACACCCGGTAGCAGGCCGGGCCCCTGGACTGCTGCCTCCTGAGCCGGCACGCGGTGACTACGACCCACTCCAGTCCCCCCGTTTCCACCCGAACACAGGCCCAATACTCCGCCCCCTCCAATACCACCAGCCGCCCCATATCCGCCATGCCCACCGTATGGGCGGAGGACACGCTCTCCACCCTCAGCCACCGCTTGGCGCTCTCTTCCCACGGCTGGGGGGCATGCATCCGCTGCCGCTGCATCGCGTCCTGCACGTGCTGCAGGGACACCGTCGCCAGCATGGACATCCCCCCGTCCGACGCCGCTGCCATACACAGCAGGGCATGTTGCATGCGCGCCCCGGGCAGCCCCACGTTGTGCGGGACGTTCGCCAGGTCCAAGGGCGTGCGGGGCGCCGGCAGGGCCTCCAACACCGCTGCAGGCAGCTCCCCCAGGGACGGCAGACGCGCGATGGGCCCCATGTCCCTGTTGAGGACCACCGCTGCCACCCACCGCCTGTCTAGCGCGGACAGGAGGTTGCCCGGCCTCGGCACGCTGAGGAGGGTACCGACGGCGGACATGAGGGCGCACACGCCACAGTCCTTGGTGTTGCCGGCCGGCTGCTGAACCTGTGCCGCCCGGGCCTCCGCCAGCAGACGCTCCGCACCCGGCCATCCCGCCTTCTGGCCCCTGGGTGCCATGCGCATCGTCCGGACCGCCATGTCCCACGTGTGCGGCCATTGGGGCGGGGCCCCCGACACCACAGGCCGGCCCAGCGGGTCCACTGCCAACCGCGTGTCAGGGGCCACGAGGTGGTGGCCCGTCCAGTGCCGCATGTCCGGCGTCTCCAACCGGTCGAGGTACACCGCCTCTGAGCCCCCCAGCTCGACGTACCTCGCAATGAGGAGGGCAGCCGGGGTTTGGTCGTGCCGCTGGCCTTCCCACCCCTCCCTCGGGAGCATCATGGCGTGGGGGGCCAGGCACTGCACCACGTCGGCTGCCAGCGCGACCACGTCGTCGCTGAGCTCCACCCCATGGTCCGCGGCCACCAGGAACTGGTGCCTGGGCTTGGAGTAAACGCGCTCCAGGGCGCCCCGCAACTCAACTGGCGGGGGAGAGGCGTCTCCGCAGCCCCGCAGCCAGGGGAGTGCGCCCGGGAGATGCCGCCCCGCTCCTCCTGACCAGACGGCGGCCCTAAGGACCGGCAGGTCCCGCCAGACAGCCACTGCGACCTGATCGCGCCAGGGCTGCGGCTTGTTGGCACCCCACTGGAGGACGGCCACTACAGCATGCGTGGTCAGGGGCTCCGCCGTGAGCTGCAACGCCGTCCCCCCGTCGGTCTCGATCACCGTGCCCCTTGGGGCAGTGAAGACGTGGCCATCGGCCCCACGGACCGCCACCCATCCCCACAAGACCGCCACGGTCTCCCAGCTGGGGTGGCTGGTTCTCCTGGGCAGGACCACCACCGGTGGGCACGGGCCGTTGGCGGCCCACACGCGCCATTCCACTCCCACCAGACGCTCGTGACCAGGGGGCCGGTACACCTGGGGCCACGCGTTTGGGAGCTGGCGATGGACAGCGGTCCACACGTCAGCCCCGCTAGCCCGCGTGAACTGAAGTCCCCCCAGGATGTCCCCGTCCACAGGGCTGGGGAGGCGGGCGGTGCGAACTTCCAGCCCCTGACTCAGGCGAAGCCCTGGCCCCTCTCGGTCTCCCAGCAGCGAGACCTCCGGGTCCGTGGTCGCAAGACGAGCCGCCACCGTGGGGAGATGCAGGCAGACAGTCCACGGCTGGACTGAGACGGGCTCGCGCGGGAGGTCAGGGCAGGCCGCCACAGCATTGCCATCCCTCGCCCAGCTGAGCGCCCTGTCCCACCACTGCGCCCACGCACCCGGCGCTGCCGGCAACGACCAGGACAGGTACGTCACGACCGCCTTAGCCTGCCACTCGCGAGGGTCCATGCCGGCGGGGTGTGTGTGCCACGTGCACACCCATCCCAGGTTGGCCTCCTGGACGGTGACCATGTCCCTCCACGGGACCACCGGGAACGGAGTGAGCAGGGCCGCCATGCCACACGGCAACGCCACCGCCCACTCGGTCAGGCCCCCACTCTCCACCGCATACACCACCGCCGGGAGTCCTCCCCCTTGCGCTTTTACCACCGCATCCTGCAGCAACGTCCCGTGGCCCCTGCCGTGGTCCCGGCTGCGGTCCAGGCTGAGAGCCCCCACACGGGCCACGGCCTGGAGGATCAGGAGCAACTCCTGGGGTACTCCCCGCGGCACCGGCGGCTGGGGGTGGGCGTACCGGCAGGCATCTGCCCGCATGCACCACCCCTTGGCCCAGTGCCTGCAGGTTTCCTCCTCCCCCGTCTTCGGCCCAGCCTTATCCGCCACCCCCGGCTCCCTGGGACTCACCTCACGCGCTTCCTTCGCCCCCACGATCACCAGCTCCTCGTCCTGCTCCCCGGCACCCTGCGCCTCCTCACCCTTGAACTCCGGCTCCTCGTCCTGCTCCATGGCGACCTGCGCATCCTCACTCCCCCTGCGCTGGTCCTCCTCCTCCAGTTCCTCCGTCGTCGGCGGCGGGCCCGTAGCATCCGAGATCCTCGCCAGGGCCGCCGCCACAATGGCCTGCACGTCCACCTCCTCCCCGGCCACCTCCGGCTGAACGTGCTGCTGCTCCTCCCCCGTGGGCTGCTCTTGCCCCACCCCGTCACCGCCACGGCCTGCTTCCCCGTCGCCCCCCACCGGGATCGCGCGTTCGGACCCCTGGGGGGCGGCGCTCCCGTCGAGGCGCGTGCCCACCACCACCAGCAACTTGAGGTCACCGCCGCGGCTCTCAAGGCGGTAGCTGCTGGAGGTGGGGACGAGGACCGCCCCATCCCCGGTCAGCAGCAGGCGGTCCGCGCCGAACACGACCTCTGCACCCTCGGGGTGCAACGCCACCAGGAGCGCATGGGACTCCAGCGCCTGGGGTGTGAGGGGCCGCCCGGCCTGCTCGCGACGCCAAGCGTCAGCCCCACCCCGCCACAAGGCCACGTACAGGCCTTCGTCCCGCCGCACGTCCTCCAGCCCTGCCTCGCCCATCAGGCGCACCACGGACAGGCGCACCGACAGGGGGAGGCTTTCCTGGGGCTCGGCCGCCCGGACATCACCGGGGTGATGACCCAGTACCGCCGCATCCCCCAGTTGGACACAGCGGACCTGGCCGTTGCCCGGGGACGCCGCCGCCAGGGCCATCTCCCGGGCGACCTGCCCTGGGCGCTGGAGCTCATAGCGCTCCAGGGCGCTCGCCAGCATCCCTGCCTCCCGCTGCCCCGTGCCCGTGAGGCGGTGCCTGTGGGCGCCCTCGGCCGCATGGTACCTGCAGTGCCGCCGCTCACAGCTCCCCAAGGGGGGGGGCGGCACCGCAGTGGGCATGGGCCGCAGCGGCTCGTTGGCCGGGTCCTCGTCCATGCCGGCGTAGACGTCGGGCCCGGCGTCGTCCTCAAACATGAGGGCCAGCGCCGACTCGCCGGGCCCGTATGCCTCCTCGTCCTCCACTTCCTCCGCTTCCTGCCCCCCCTCCGCCCCGTCTCCGGCTGCGACCACCGCCGGCGGCGTGTCCGGCCGCGGCGGGAAGGGCGCCAGAGGCCGCTCGTCAGCGCCTCCGCCCCTTGCCGCCTCCGCCGCGTCCAGCCGTGCCCGCAGGTTGGCGGGCGGCCGGGCCCAGCTGGTGCCCGCATGGAGATCCATGCGGTACGCCAGCCCCGCCGGACACGGCTCACCGGGTGCCACCTGGCGCCACTCCCGCCACTCCCACATCCACTCCTCCACTCCTTCCCCCTTGGCACGTCCCCCACTGGGCTCCACAACCCCGCCGCCCCCCGCCGGCGTTTGCGCCTTCGGCACACCCCGCCCCGCGTCCTGTCCCCCCGAAGAAACCGCCTCCGTCGACGTCTCCTTGGCCCCGTCCGTCCTCGGGGCGACAGCCGCGAGCGCCTGCGCTATCAGCTCGCCGGCGTCAGCCCCTTCCGGCGCGGCTCCCCCACTCCTCACGGCCGTCCGCCGGTACTCCTCCAGGGCCTGCGCGAGTAGCTCGCTGATGTCTCGCGGGCCAGCCACTGCCGCCTCCTGCGCCGCATCCCCCTCCGCCTGTTCCCCCGCCGTAGTCCTCCCCACGGGGGCCGCGCCCTGCATCCCACCCGGCACCACTGGCTCCGGGCCCGTCGGCACCACGGGCGGGGCCTCGCGCGGCACGGCTGGGTCCGGTATCTGGACCGTCCGCGGTGGTGTCCCCGCCGCGGGAGACTCCGGCTGAGGCTCTACCAGGGGTGGCGCAGGTGCCCCCATTCTCTTCGCCTCGCCCGGGGGCACGCCATGTGCCTCCCCTTGCGACACCCCCTGCTGCTGGGCGCCCCGCCCCGGTCCAGGTGCCGGCATCGGTACCGGCACCGGCATGGTGTGCTGAGGCACCGGCCGTGAGTGCTGCTGGGGCGGGGGGCGAGGGCATTCCACATGCAGGTGCGGACGGTGATGGTGATGGTGACGGTGAGGGTGGACGGGGTGCTGTGGCACAGCCCCTTGCGACACCCCCTGCTGTTGGGCGCTCCGCCCCGGCCCAGGCACCGGTACCGGCTCTAGCACCGGCATTGTGTGCTGAGGCCGCCGTGGGTGCCGCTGGGGTAGGGGATGTGGGTACTCCACATGCTGGTGTGGACGATGTTGGTGATGGTGATGGTGAAGGTGGACTGGGTGCTGTGGCCCAGCTCCTTGCGACACCCCCCGCTGCTGGGCGCCCCGCCCCGGCTCAGGCACCGGAACCGGTTCCGGCACCGGCATCGTGTGCTGAGTCGGCAGTGATTGCTGCTGGGGCAGGGAATGTGGGTACTCCACTTGCTGGTGCGGATGGTGATGGTGACGGTGATGGTGAAAGTGGACGAGGTGCTGTGGCACAGCCCCTTGCGACACCCCCTGCTGCTGGGCACTCCGCCCCGGCTCAGGCACCGGCACCGGTCCCGGCACCGGCACCGTGTGCTGAGGCGGTCTTGGGTGCTGCTGGGGCAGGGGATGCGGGTACTCCACATGCTGGTGCGGATGGTGATGATGATGGTGATGGTGTAGGTGGACGGGGTGCTGTGGCACAGCCGCCAGTTGGTGGTGATGGTGAAGATGGACGGGGGGCTGTGGCACAGCTGTCGGGTGTACGTGTTGGTGTGGGAAGTGATGCTGCATCATGGGGAACCCGACGGGGTGATGAAGTAGGTGATGGAGATGAAGTTGGTGGTGGTGGTGAGTCCCAAAGGGCGGGATGGGCATGGGCCCGAGGCCTGGGGGCGGCGGCATCGGAAACGCACCCGGCGCCGCATACCCCGGCTGCCCCGCCGACCCCACTGGGGGCCGTCCGCGCTGCGCGTCCTCGAGCTGCCCGAGATCTTGTAGACATCGGAGTAGTCGGTTGAGCAGGTGCACCCCGAACGGCACCGTGCCCGCCGCGAACCGCGCCTGAACGTCGGGCGCGTTGTACGGGTGGGGATCGCGGGCCAACATCTGCCGCAAGCAGACGTCGACGAAGTGGTCCCACCCGTTGTCCCTGGCCGGACGGTCCGCGTCCACGCGCGCCTGGAACGCCGCATACGTGTGCGGCCCGTGTCTGACGAGATCAGACACTGTGTCTACCAGGCGCCGGGCACGTCGCCGGAAGGCTGGCAACTCCGCGGGATTGGTGGGGACAGATAGCGACATTTAGCTAACGAAGGCTGTGTGAGCTAAGGACACGGGAGAACGGGTGGACTCCATTGCCCGTCCCGCTTGCTGTTGGCGTATGGTTGCACGACACTTCGCACGACACAGCTGCGCACCCCTCTTGCTCGCCCCTTCTCCCCTCCGTGTTCCTGTGCCCCCGGCTGTGCTCGCTTGGTGTGCCCCTTGGCCCTTGGGTTGGGGGGGGGGGGGGCGCCCGACGCTGGCTCTGGTCCCTCCCCCCGGGTGTTTCCCCACGGGGGGGCCGATGCATGCACTCCCCGTCAGGGTGTAACTCTGTTGTACGGGCCGTCCATTTGTACCCGCTCCGTACAAATGGACCTGCGTCGTATCCAGGTACGTCGGCCCTTCCCCACACCGGGGTCGGGTACACTGTGGGTCTCTGGGGAGTCCTTGCGGGTTAGGCACGTCTCTTGCTTACCCCGATGGACGGTGTGCCCTACCCGCAGCCCCTCACAGGACACGAACCGCAGTACGTGCCGTGGGGAGTGCTCTTGGTCAGGCCCATTGGCCACCCCCCCAGGCCAGTGCCACCTCGGGCCGCTGGCCAACGGTCCCGGGCGTAACCCACCTTATTGCTCGCGCTCAGATGGGGCCGATACGGACACCGGGGGGGCCCCCAAACCCCAGAGGTCGGGTACCTCACCAGCGTTGTTCGCGGGCTCTTGTCACCCCTCCCCCCCCCCGTTGGTCCCTGCCTCCCAGCTTTCATCCCCAGGGGCGCTGTCCCTGGCCCCTTGCTGTGCCCCCTGGCTCCCGCCATGTCCCGTCTGCCCCTGCTGCCTGTCCCTGCTCTGGCGTATTGGTGTCCTTGGTTGCTCGCTTTGTGTTTTTTTTTTCCCATGTCCTCTCGCTGTCTCCTCGCCGCCCTCGCCCTTTCTGCGGGTGGGCGTTGGAGAAGGGGGCGGGGGGGGGGGGGGGCATTCTCGCTGTCCTCCCTTTTGCGCAAGCACGTCGGAAGCACGGCGCAGGCACGAGGCACGGCACTTGTCCCTCCGCTGGGGGGGGGGGGGGTTGCCGTGTGGCTCCCGTCGTCACCCTACCCTTCCTGCGGTTGCACCCCCGGCGGTCCCCCCGTGGGGGCTTGCACGGCGCGTGCCCCCCTTGGGCACGGTCGTCTCGTCCCTCTGTCTCCCCACCCCGCCGCGGCGTCCCCGGGGGGGGGTCCGCCGCCCGCTACCGTCATCCCTCTTGTCCCCTCGCCTTCTCCCCGTTGCCCTCTCCTCTGTCCTTGGTGGGTGCGGGAGGTGGGGGCGGGGGGGGGGGGAGCGCCCTCGTTGCCCTTCCTCCGGCGTAAGCACGTCGCAGGCACGGCACTGGCACGCGGCACGGCACTTGTCCTCCTGCTGGGGTGTGAGGCACGCCGCGTGGCCCTTGTCTTCGCCCTGTCCACGCTGCGTGCACTCCCCCGGTGCCCCCCCCCGCTGGAGAGGGGGGGCCGCTGCCCGCCCCTCCCTTCCTGCAACCCCCACCCTTGGGGGGGCGGAGGCATGTGGGGGGGGGGGCCTTGTCGTTTTCCTGCCGTTGCCCTCGCGTCGCAGGCACGAGGCGTGGCTCTCGTCCCTCTGCAGGGGGGGGGGGGGTTTGCCTCGCGGCTCCCTCCGTCGCCCCTTCCATCCTACGCCCGCACCCCCGGTGGTCCCCCCGCCGGGGCTTGCACGTCGCGCGCCCTCTACGGGCACGGTCGTGTGGCTCGTCCCTCACCCTCCTTCCTCTGCCTCCCCTCCCTGCCGCGTTGTCCTCGGGGGGGGGGGGGTGCTTTTCGCCCCCTCCCTACCCGCATTCGCCCTCGGGGGGGCGGTGGTGTTGGGGGGGGGTGGGGCGCCCTTTTCGCCTCCCCTCCGTTGCACGCACGTCGCAGGCATGTCGTAGGCACAGCACAACCACGGGGCGAGGCACTTGGCTGCTGCGGGGGGGGGGGGGGGTTTCCCTTTGGGCCTTCCCGCCCTGCTCCATGGTATAGGCCCCGCACTCCAGGATCACCAGCCGCTGTTGCCCCCTCGGCGGTAGTCGCCACGTCTCCGCATGGTGCTCAGTGTCCCGTGCCTGCTCCCTCCTGTGCCCATACTTACTGGAGGAAGTACGTACCCGGGTGGATTCGGAAGATGAAGAAGTGCGGGCAGCGGGGAGGACTTACCGTACGCCTCGAAGGCTTCTTGCGCCATCCGCTGCCCTGGTCGAGGGGAGGGCCCCTGTTTCGGCACCCAACAGCCCGGGGGGGGCCGACCTCCCATCCTCTCCCTGGTGCCTGTGTATCCACTTCCGAGCGGCCTGATACCGGTGCCGTGGTATCAGTCCGCTGGAAGTGGCGGCTACAAAGCGGCCGGGCGCTCTCGTCCCCCGGGCCTCTGCCACCCCCGAGCGCGATGGAGGCCCCTGAGGTCCTATGGCAGAGACGCGGGGAGGCGGATGGGGGATTCATTTGTGGCATCCCCTGGCCACCTAGTTAATCAGTACAGTTCAATCTACGCCGCAGGGGGCCCACCGGTTGGCGCCGCTGGTGCCCGTCCCCTCTGCGTCACACGCACCGCAACAGGCGCAGGGGGTCCAGTGGATGGCGCCACTGGCGCGTGTCCCCTCTGCGCCACTGGTGGGGTCATCGCACGGGAGGCCCTACGGATGGCGCCGCAGGTGCCCGTCCCCCCGTGTCGCTTCCTGCTTCCTGCCCTAGGCTTGACGGACATGACATGACGCATGGATGAGGTCAGAGTCGGTTGCAGGACGCGCACGGCGCACGGCACGACGTTTGGCAACTATCCCCTATCCTGCCCCCGCTGCTCCCTCCCTCGCCCTCGGTGCTCGCCTAACGCTGCGCGTGCCCCTGTCTCCCTCGTCGCTCCCTCTCTCTGCTCTGGCTAGCCCTTTGTGCCCCTGTCTCCTTGTCCTCGTCTTCGCTGTACCCTCCCTGCCACGCACCTCTCCCTTTCCCTCTCCCCCTTGCCTCCCCCTGGCGCCCTGGTCTCTAGGCTTGTGGCTCGCTGGTCGCTCCGCACCCCCCTGCGGCCTTCGTCTCTCTTCGCCCGCCTTGCCTCCCCCTCCCTCCCCTGCCCTGTGTTCCCTCTACCTCTTGCTGGCCACCGTGTAGGCAAGTCGCACGCACGCACCTGGCCCTCGTTGTTTGTCTCTACGCTGCGCTCCGCCTTGTCCGGTGCCCCCGCGTACTGCGGGCGGCTCGCTCGGCAGTGGGGCACCTTTGCGCTTCTGCCCCACGCCCACCCCTTCATGCCGCCGTGGCACGCCCTCGTCCCTGCCCATATATATATATATATATATATATATATATATTATATATATATATATATATATATTATATATATATATATATATTACTACACCCCTCTCCCCTTAAATTTAGCTAACAACAACAACAACAACAACAACACGTCACCATTCCGTTTTGGCCACTGCACCTTCCCATTGCCTCGGGCTTGACTCTACTTTAGCCATCCTAGAGCCTAGGTGGTGGCCTTGCCAAATCCAAGTTTTGGGCCAAAAACTCACCGGTGGCGGCCCGGGGCGGGGGCGCCAAGTCGGTAGGTGCCCTCTCAAATCTGCGCAGTTTTGGGCCAAAAACAGCCATTTTTCGCCCAAAACAGCCCTAGTAAGGGCTCAAAACAGCCAAACGAAGGCAAACGGCTGCTACATTCCACGTGCGGCTTGCCTTTCCCGTGACCAAGGGACCTTTGGTGCCCTCTAACTCCACGACATTTCCGAGAAACGGCCCAAAAACGCGCCAAAAAGCCCCAAAATCTGCGCAATGTGCACCAGCACCCCGAAACCAAGAACGGGCCGTATCTTGGGCTACGTGGCTCAAAAACGAATTCCGAGGGCACCTAGTCCACCCGCAACCCCCCACTTTTTATGGTTTCCAAGCCTCAGAATCGCCCAACGAGACACATAGACCCCCGAACCAGTGGTCACTTGGTGCAGCCGGAGAGCCGGCTAGCCCACGCACAGTGGGGGCCAACGGTGGGTCCACCAGGGTCCCCAGGGCGAAAAAAATGATTTTTTCCAAAGTTGTTCCTAGACCACTTGGGATGCTCAAACAAGTGTTTTTGGGCAATTTTGAGCCCGTGGTGGCGCGTTTTGGGCCATGGAAAATCCCAAAATGCCTTGAAAATGGGCCGTTTTGGGACCAACAATGGGTCAAAAATGGGTCAAAAACGTGTTTTTCCAAAATTGATCCCAGACCATTTGGGATGCTCAAACCAGTGGTTTTAGCCCATTTTGAGCCCGTGGCGACGGGTTTTGGCCCATGGAAAATCCCAAAATGCCTTGAAAATGGGCCGTTTTGGGACCAAAAATGGGTCAAAAATGGGTCAAAAACGCGTTTTTCCAAAAGTGATCCCGGACCATTTGGGATGCTCAAACAAGTGTTTTTAGCCCCTTTTGAGCCCGTTTTGACCGAGTTCAGCCCCTTCCACCACATGTATGCACCACTTTGTGCCCTTCGCACGTACCTTAGAGCCGTGTGGTGGAGCCACCCAGAGTTGGGAGAGGGGTGTAGATTGGAGGATATATATATATATATATATATATATATATATATATATATATATATATATATATACATATATATATATATATATGTATATATATATATATATATATATATACATATATATATATATACATATATATATATATATATATACATATATATATATATATATATATGTATATATATATATATATATATATATATAAAAGGACCCACATATCGCACACAACTAGAGGCCAATATATGTATCTACCGCCATATATTGCATACTCGCACGCCTCGTCCTGATGTGTATATCAAACGCCATGACTCCAAGGGCTCTTGGACATACGACAAGGGACCTCACAAGGCCAAAACACCACCACCCTCGCCACAAAGCTACTACACAACCTACGCACACAAGACGGATACATCGCCCTCTTAGACGCCCTCCTAGACGTAGCTAAGGCATTCCCCTCGGTCCCTTGACCAATGATGACCGGCATCGTAAAGGAGGCAAGGACACCAGAAAACATCATAAGGATGATGGGGGAAATATACCAACACACACCGGGCGTCCTGTCCCTTCACGGACGGGACGTACCCATACGCCCCACTAGGGGAATGAAGGACGGATGCCCCCTCTCCCCCATACTATTCCTCTATTGCTACGACATCCTACGAAGGAAAACCAGGGAACGATGTCCAGATGCCTGGCTCCACGTTTTCGTCGACGACATCGCAGTACCAGCACCCATGACACACGCACTATTGCATACCATCCATACACTCCACGAAGTGGCGCATACGATGGGGTTACACTTTGACAAAGACAAGACTGAAGTGTATCACCGGGCCAAAAACTATAGTCTAGAGCCAATCACCTGGTGGCACCACCAAATCCCCGTGGGCCCACCCATACTTACATACCTAGGCCACGTTCGGGCCCACCCCAAACAAGAAGAAACAGCCCGGGACATGGTGAGCACACAACTATACCATGACAAAGCGGCATACAGAACCTTGCCGCCAAATGGCTACGAGAAGGTAACCATAATCAATGCGGTTCTCATCCCCCGGTGGACGTACATGGGGCTCTTCCTAGGGAACAGATCCCGGATGGCCTTGTGGGACGACATCCTTTTATAGTACCTAAGGGACACACCCGGAATTGAACAGCAAATGAACAAACATCGACTCACGACAAACTTAACACACAGGGGACTGGGCCTGCGCCAACTATGGTGGTCTTACATCACCCCGTGGATCACACACTCGGGCAGCAAGACCTACAAAACAACGGCCCTACACAACAACGCACGGCAACCCATTATAAACATAGCGACGCCGTCCGGGCCCTAGGGGGTACGGTGGGTCAACGTATCTCCCAACCTAGACAGCACCGCCCCTGAGCCGAGGGCCTGTACGACTCAGAAAGCTCGGAGGAGGACGAGGAAATAAGCCCCGGTAAAACACGAGCGGCCACCAACCGCATGAACCATGGCTGGCTCAACCCACCCGACGAACCAATCCCCGAGGAAACCCTCGAGGTGTCGCAAACAGTGCCCTACCAGTAGAGTTTCCACGGAATCACCCTTCTGTACACGCGCGAACCCACCACCACAAGGTGGTACACTGACCGATCGAAACTACAAGGTAGAGCGGGAGGAGGAATATACAACGGGAATTACCGCGCAGCCTTCCGCGTACACGGACCGCAACAGGTGTACCGGGTAGAGACAATCGCCTGCGCTCTAGCCTCCGAGCTCGCAAGGGAGGGGGACGAGATCATATTAGACAACCAAGGTGTGGTCAAAGCCGCCCCCATGAAGCGAGAACGGGTGGTCACAGACCAAGACTTCCGTGACATAGGTTATCACAATGCCTCTACGAAACGACTCACCATACGGCGGACCCCCGGTCACCGCACACTAGATCAAGGGACCACCTATAACGACTACAAGGACATACAAGGGAACAACCACTCCGACGTCCTAGCCAATATGGGTGACAACTTGCCCATGGATTCCCAACAACCACAACCACACGATATTGTCCACATGGGACAACTTATGCCCACGCGTTCAGAGGCGTGGATCATGCAAGTTATTAGACAAAAACACGCCGTAGAAGTACACTGGGTGGGCTGGCTCCCCATGAAAGACTACCGGTGAAACACGTGGACCTCATGGCTCTGAGGTCACGTAAGGTGGTGGGAAACAAGCGCACCTTGGGAGCACTTACCTGTCTTGTGCGCCCGTTGCGGGCAACATCACGGGGCGGGCAACATCACGGGGCGTCAGTACAGCCAAGACTAGCATATTGCCCTGCCTGGGGTGAATTTCGGGACCTGTGGCGTAGGAGCCGGACCGAATGGACCCACTACGCCTGCCAATGGCGGACCACGGCCACCAGCCATGAACTTTGGTTATGCGCCAAGTTACTGATCCCACCGTCCCTCATCAACGGCATACCCAAAACGGACAAGACACACAAGCTACGGGCAGAGATCGGCCTCTTTCAGTTTCGCATGATCCACGCCGTTGAGACCCTGAGATGGAAACTAGCCGACCCCACACCACAGCAGCCCCCGTCACCCCTATGGTTGACCAAGTTTACGGCACAGCCGCTACCACCACGGGAACCCGCTCGGAACCTACGCGACCAAGTGGTAGCGCCACTGCGGTACCTTGCCCGCAACCGAAAGCGTAAGGCAAAAACAACAACACCTATGCCCGTAGACGCCCAACTGTGGCTCCAGGTAGCCCACGCTGCAAACGATGGGGAGGCAGTGACGTGGTTAACTAGCATACATAGAACACACAAACAAACACACGAAGAGCACACATCAAAGCGACGGCGCCTAGACAACTTAACCATATGGTGGGAGCACGATCTCTCGTGCTCAAACAAACTGGCCTTGCAGCACACACAACGTGCGTGTGAGATGTACCGTTTTGCGCAAGTCACAGAGACTGCTCTACTGCACTTACGGGAGCGACACACAATGTACACCAACATACTAACGGCCAAGATGGACTACCATCTGCTGGTGACCGACCTGCTGAAGGAACGCATAGAGACACAGCGACTGCACAACGCCTACACAGCAACGTGTCTCGAATGCCGACAATGGAACGACCAGACAAAAAACGACACCATGCGACACTATGCAGATAGGAAAACGTCACTTCTCTCATACGAGAGGTTCAAGAGACTGCGCATAGACACTGATGTGCTACTCACACACCATCCGCAACAAGCCCTATACACATTGCTGCAGCAAGAACACATCATACAATTGGCGCATGAAACTGCAAACAGCCACCGAATAAAGACAACCATGTACTGGGACTCACTTTTTGAGTGTCTATTTTTTCAATCTCATGTGCCTCTGCCGCTCCCCGGGGACCATGCCCCGTCAAGCTGATGTATCACAACGGCCTGAGACCGTGAACGACAAGCTCGCCACCCAAAAATACAACAACTACGCCTTCTACGAGCCCGAGGCTGTCATCATGCTGCAGATAAAGGAGAGTAGGGGCGCACACTTGGCAGCGACCTACATGCTGGACAACTACGAGCAGGCCTTGGTCACCAGCGAGGGTCCCAGCACAGCCTCTTATCGTGTGGCTGACGATTTGGCTGACAACTTCGACCCTTTGGGACTATCTGACGAGCCTAAGACTGTTACCCGCTCGACTATGACCCCCTTGCTGGACTACTACGTGCAGGCCGTGGTCACCAGTGGGACCCCAGGCGCTGTCTCTTACCATGTGGCAGTCCAGGTGGCTGGCCAGTTGGATGTCTTGAAGCCCGAGGCCACGCATGACTAGTTGGAATACAACAGGCTGCCTGGGGATGCGCGTGAACCGCTGCAAGCCAAGAGCAACAAGGCCGACAAGACTGCCCCAATTCCCGCAAACGACCCCGAGGCTGCTGCTGTACTGAAGGAAAATGAGACCGAACGCAACCGCCTGGCTATGACCTCCGTGCCGGACTACTACGTGCAAGACTTGGCCATCAATGAGAGCCCCAGCGTGGGGTGCTGGGGCTCTCATTGATGCCCAAGTCTTGCACGTAGTAGTCCACGTAGTAGTCCGGCACGGAGGTCATAGCCAGGCGGTTGCGTTCGGTCTCATTTTCCTTCAGTACAACAGCAGCCGCAGCAGCAGCAGCAGCAGCACGGTATGTTCCGTTGTAGATGCCCCCTCCCGCTCGTCCGTGTCGTTTCGACCCGTCTGTGTACCACCGGGTGGTGGTGGGTTCTCCTGTGTAGTGTATGGTGATTCCGTGGAGTTTTTGCTGGTGGGGGAGTGCCTGACAAACCTCATGGGTTTCCTCAGGGGTTGGCTCCTCTGGAGGGTTCATCCAGCTGTAGTCTAAGCGGTTGGTAGCTGGCCGTGTCTTCCCCGCATGCGTCTCCTGGTCCTCCTCTGAGCTCTCCCAGTCGTAGAGTCCCGCGGACAAGGGTCGGTGTTGTCGGGGTTGGGATATACGCTGACCCACCGTGCCCCCTAGGGCGCGCATGGCGTCTATGTATTTATATTGGGTTGCGGTGAGTTGTTGTGTAGGGCCGGTGCGCTGCAGTTCCTGTTGGCCAATTGTGACCCACCGGGTGATGTAGGACCACCACAGCTGGCGTAAGCCAAGTCCCCCGTGACTGTGGTTGGTAGTCAGCCGGTTTTTGTTCATTTGTTGTTCTACCCCGGGTGTATCCCTGATGAACTGCAGCAGTATGTCGTCCCAGTGCGCCATTCGTGTCCTATTTCCGAGGAACAGTCCCCTGTACGTCCAACGGGGGATAAGGACGGCGTTGATGATAGCCACCTTTTCGTAGGCGTTGAGCGGCAGGGTCCTGTATGCCGCTACGTCGTGGTGTAGCTGTGTAGTGACCATGTCCCATGCTGTGTCTTCTTGTGTGGGGTGGGCCACTTGGTCCACTGTGGCCCCTGGCACTTATGAACTGGCCTTTTTGATCAAAAAAAAAACCATGAGAGCCCCAGCGTGGCCCCTGACCGTGTGGCCGACAATTGGACTGACAAGTTGGATGTCCTGAAGCCTGAGATCATGTACGACTGGGTGGGGAACAACAGGCTGCCGGAGGACGCACGAGACCCGCTGCCAGCCCGGAGCATGAAGTCCGATAAGGCCGCCCCACGGTATGTTAAGCACCTGCACCAAGCACAGAGATGGTCTAGCCTCCTGAACAGCGGAGTGGAGCTCTGCTCCCCGCATCAGGTCCCTTCGTGGGATAAAAACCACCAACACCCTACAAGTGCAACCGCGGTGCGGAGCGCATATCCCCGCTGGCACACCAACATCTCACAACGGAACGCGACCGACTCCATGAGGACCAAGCCGACGGCGGTGCGGAGCCCAGCTCTCCGCTACACACACCCGAACAACAAACGCCCGAGAACGAACCCATACAAGACATGGACGCTGCATCTCATGATTTGCGTGATAAACGTCATGGCGCTCCTATACTACAGTGGCGACGGCGGTGCGGAACCCTGCTCCCCGCCAGCGAGCACCACCCTCGCAACATGCAACACCACAATGACACACCATGTACTGGTCAACGGCGGAGCGGAGCGATGCTCCCCGCCAAAAACACCAACCACAACGACGGTGCGGAAGCCCTGCTCCCCGTTAGTGTCACTACTCAGACCACTCCGTAAATGTAACACACGACTCCGCGAAGGAGCCACACCAACAACTTGGCCTCCACCCCCTGTTGAATGTGACACCGCTGTCCTTGCATTTTTCGCAACGTGTGCAAACTAGGAATGGCCGCAACACGGCGTTCTCGCATCGATCCACCCCCCCTTCCCAACCCACCTTGCGTGGCACTGTAGGTCGGTAATGGTGAGCGGCGCCGGACCCCCGGTTTGCCTCCCGGCAACCGGGTCAGTCATGGGCATCAAACATGCCCTCCATCACCTCACGCCACACCTACCCCCACCACATCACCAGCGACTGTTCTACCAAGGGCAGCCGCTCGGAGACATCGACCCGACCCCGACCTCGACCGCACACGGACCCATCCATCTGACTTTGCGACTGGTGGGTCTGAGGGGAGGAGGCAGACGGTCACGCAGGGACACGGATAGTGACGGCACCAGCGACAGTGACAATGACAGCTACAGCCGCCGGAAAAAGTCTCGGAGGCGCACCTCCAAGGGCGAACTCACCCAGGCCATGCGGGCAATGACGTCCCTTGCGGACTCTGTAGTAGGAATCTGCCGATCCATCCAGCAACCACCGCACACCGTGACACCCGAAGCCTCGGCACCACAGCGCATCAGCAGAAACAGACACGCTGACCAAATCCGCGATCCGACTGAGCTGCCACAGGGCGAGCCTGAGCCGCCGCAAACACGCAGGCGCTATTGCGTGAACATGGACACGCGCCAAGGTGAACGGCAAGTCCACCTGCACGACCCCGGATACCAGCCCCAACCCCCACCCGCCCCCCAACCCCTTTGGCGAAAGCGCTGCGGTTTTACCGCAACCCCCACAGCCCTGAAGTACCTTGTTCAGTCCCTGCCCTCCAACACGGCCACAGGGACATGAAACGACGGCCCCTTCCACTGCAGGCGGCACCACACATGGAGCCGACGGCGGCACAGCCGGCGCCTTACCACAGTGAGGCACCCCCCCCCCCCCCCACACCACAGACGCAGTACGGACCACAGACGCAGTACCGGGTAGTGGTAGACAGGCATGGCCAGCACATAATGCCAGAGGACAGGCCGGGGACATGGGCACAGCTCAGCGAACGCAACGCCGCCGCGCTGGAAGTCCTCCGCACCGAGAGCGGCGCTGACCCGGCTGTGGGCTACCTGTCCACCTAGCTTTCGCGGGACAGGGCCCGACCACTGGCGGATTAACCGGAAGACCCCCGTCACCAACAAACGTATCAGGGTGGCTACCCGGCCTACGAACCGGCACCGGAAATGGGACACCCACAACAGCACCAAGAGGTGTACTACACACCTGACGCACCGGACTTCCACCCCCCTGCACACCAACCCGGCCCCTCCCAGTCCCATGGGGAAAGGGCACAAGCACGGAGTACACGTGCAACAGCCACCGGAACCGGGACCGGAACCGTCCGGCTGGGGATAGGCTGGGGTGTTCCCGTTCACCGCAGGCTAGGACGTTGTGGCTGCACAGCAAGGTTAGCAGGCACGACCCCGACAGCAACGATGGAGCAGACACCGACCTAGGACCCACAAAGCGGAACTGGGGACGGTCGTCCCCACCATCCCCACCATCCCATCCCCCGACCAGCGCGATTCCGCGTCCCCTGACGTGCTCAGGGAGGTATGCGCATGCATGTGCATGAAGGGGACAACACGGGAACTTGTGACCCTCACCAAGCCTTGCCTCACGTCCTTCTGCACAATGAGCAGCCAATACGGGCATGAACCTGGAGCGGACGACGGCGTTGACGACCCACGCACGGACGACCCGACAGCCACAGGGTCAAGAGTGGCCGGCCGTAAGGACATGCCTGCCATGGCCTGCCCCAGGCCACCACCATGCATGCGAGTGACACAGGGAGCACAGGACCAGACAGACAGGCACAGCGTCTGGGACGCATTATATACATATGGCCCCGAACCGCGGCCATCTTGTGAGACAAGGACGGCACGCACGGACGACCCGACGGCCGGGTCACGAACGGCCGGCCGTATGGACGCGCCCACCGCGGCGTGCACCAGAACGCAACCACGCCTACGATTGACACAGGCAGCAAAGGCCCAGACAGACAGGCTCAGCGTCTCGGACGCGTCATATAAATATGGCCCTGAACTACGGCCATGCTGTGCAGCAAGGACGACAAGCATGGATGACCCGACATCTGCCTCGTCACGAACGGCCGGTCGCATGGACACCCCCACCGCGGCTTGTACCAGACCGCAGCCACACCTCCGAGTGACACAGACAGCACAGGTCCAGACAGACAAGCAGGCGCCTAGGACGCATCATATAAATATGGCTCCGAACTGCTTAGACCGCTGGGAGGCATGGACGGCAGGCACCAACGACCCCACAGCCGCGGGGCTACGAGCGGCCGGTCCTATGGACACGCCTACCGAGGCCTGCTCCATAGCGCAGCCATGCCTACGAGTGACACAGGCAGCGCAGGCCCAGACAGACAAGCACAGCGTCCGGGACGCACCATATGCATATGGCCGCAAACCGCGGAGGCTACACTGTGAGGCACGGACTGGACAAGCCACCATGCCCGCGACTGCGACTATGACCAACGTACATGCAGTTTGTGCACCATTTGCGCCCCTATGGGTTTTACAGCAACAGGCAGAGCACCCCCACCCCCCCCGGGACAGCACCTCCCCCCTACGGGAAGGGGATTGCTCTATGACCCACCATCCCAGCGACGGACGCCCTACCCCCCAACAAACAACGAATCCATCCCTCTCAAACTATGGTGGTACGTGACCACACTACCGATGGAGATATCGAAAAAAAACCGGGCCCCGTCGACACACAGGCTACAGAGAACGAAATTCCCCCCCAACACAGGGAGATGGTCGCACGACTGGCGAGCGAAGTCGAAAAGGCCTCTAGCTGCCACTACCCCGTTAAACTATACAAAGACGCGACCCAGGCGCTCACGGAGGCACTCAGAAGCAAGCGACGTGCAACCACCCCCCTCTAGAACACAACACACGTACACCACCCACGGAATTGGCGTCTACACATGGCACTTCAGAAGTACCATCACCAGAGGTCACGCCACCACGCAGGATACATATCCCAGACACACCGCGCCCGCCCTCCCCAGACACATCCGAGCTAACCGTGCAAACACAAAAACACAACTCACCGTTAGGACTGAACATGACCACTGCCATCGACGGAGTATGCCTCCGATGCAACATGGCCGACTTTGTGTACTTCCGCTGCACTACGTGCAAGTACTTCGCCATACACCAACCGGAAACCCCAGACATGGTACCCCGCCGCCTTTACGGCGTAATGTAACCAGACACCTTGTACCCACGACAAGGAGCCTGGCAAGGAGCCGTCCCTGCAACTACCACACACACCTGCACGGCGCCACACCCACATGCGACGAGCCCGCAACCGACAACGACAGACACCTCGAACGGGTGGATACATGACGTCACTAGCGACGGAGATGTTGAACCAAATCCCGGCCCCACCCCATTAGGCCCAGCGGGCGCCGGCGCTTCAACTGCAGAACGCGCAGGGCCGCTAACTCGCTCTCCGGATACTGACCCTTCTCGCGCCAAGCTACCTCCTGCCAGTGTTCAGTGACCGTGACCCAGTGCGCCCACTGACGCGCCAAGAGACGCCCAGTACTGAGGCCGGCGTAATGGGAGTGTATCTGTCGCTTCAGGGCACCTGTCGATTCGTACGCCGCCCTATGGCGGGAGTGAATGAGTTCTACATACGAAGCTCGGATAGACCGGGACGTGCTCCCTATTCACACACTACCCACTCTCTGTGCACTCATTTTGCACTTAGTGTGCACTCGCTGTGCACTCTCCGCACTCTGCGCTCTTGCTGGGCACAATGGTGGCACTCACTTCACCATCCGTGTGTGTGAGATGTACAAGTTTTGCTGGGCTACTGGGCTCTCTGAATGCACCCATACTGCACTTGCCGTGCACCCTGTGTGCACCCATTGTGCACCCTGTGTGCACCTATGGCCCACTCCTAGTGCCCTCACTGCGCACGCACAGTGCAATACCTACGCTCACACATTGCTGGCACTTTACACTTACTATGCACTGTGTGCGCACTCACCGGGCAATCACTATGGACTCACTATGCACTCCATATGCTCTCACTATGCTCACTGTGCCCGCACTGTGCATTCCTTTCGGACGCTGGCTGCACTCCCTTTACACTCTTTGTAAACTCTGTGTGCACTCTTTGAGTCCTCTTTGTGCACTCACTGTGTTCTCATTGTGCCCGCGATGTGCCCTAGTCTACACTCGCTGTGCACCGACTGCACACCATGTGCATTATGCCTGTGCACGTGCCATGTGCATCTAGCACACTTTGCTCGCATTTTGGGCACACGTATTTCGCATTCACTATGCATTCACTGCACAATTTACGATATGCGTGCAGGCACTGCGCTACCACCACGCACTCTTTGTACACCCATGGTGCATTCTGTGCACCCTCAATGCGCATTCACTGTATCCGTGGTGTGCACTCTATGTAGACCCTGGTTGCACATTATGTGTTCTCATTGCTAGCCCAGTGCGCGCCCGCTATGCACTCACCATGTATTCTGTTGTCACACACTGTACACTGTGCACTTTTTGTGCACTCACTATGCACTCTCTATGGCTCCATAAGCACTCTCGGTGCACTTACCGGACACTCTCCGTGCACTTACTAGACACTTTCCGTGCCCTAGCTACGCACCCTGTGCCCGCTTTGCGTGCACTCACTGTTTTTCACCGAACGTACTACGTGTGTTTGCTGTGTACCTACCTTATATTCACTTTGCATTCATAGTGCATTGTGTGTGGAGTCATTGCGCTCTCCCTGCAACCCACAGCTCACCGGGTGCATTCTCTATGGATGCTCACTGTGCACTCTCTGTGCCCTCACGGTGCTGGTTGTGCGCACTCGCCGTGTGTGTGTGCAGTCGTTGGGCACCCACCGCGCTCCCTCTGTACACACTTATTGTACAGTCTCTGTGCACTCTGTGTACCCTCGCTGTGCACTCTACGTACACTCGTACTGTGCCAAGTTTTGTACTCCATCTAAACTCAAGGTATATTCTCTTTACAGTCATTGTCAGTTACATGCGTACACACTACACACTCTTTGCTCACTCATTGTGCACTCCGTGTGCATTCATTGTGCACGCACCACACACTCTCTGTGCACTCGTGGTGTACTCACCATGGAAGCTGTGTGCATTCACAGCGCATGCATTGCGCACTCTCTGTGCACCAACTGCGCACTATGTGCACACTCTGTGTGCATTCGCATTGCACTCACCACCAATGCTGTGTGCATTTGCTGTGCACTCACTTGGCACTCACTCTGCATGCACCATACGCTCTGTTTGCGGTCACGGCGCACGCACTGTGCTCTCTGTTCACTGACGGGCGCGCGCCCTATGTGCCCTCTCTGTGGACTCTCTGTGCATTAATTGTGCATTCATCGCGCACTTGATGCGACCCTGGGCATACTCTCTGTGCACCCATTGCAAGGTTTGTGTACACGCAGCACACACACCCTCTCTCTATGCACACATTGTGCTCACGTTACTGCCTTTATGCACTTACTATGTACCCCCTATGCACTCTCCGCACACTTTATGTGCACCCTATGTGCACTTACTATGCATTCACTGTGCACTCCAGATACACTCACGGTGCACTCCACACACATACACTCTCTGTGCACGAAGTGCGTACACTGTGCACACGCCGCATGCAATCATTGCGCACGCCTGCTGCTTGCAATCTATGTGCCTGTAGTATGCCCTGACCTTGCACTGAGGTTGCATGCACGGTACACTTTTGATGCTATAATTTCTCTGTATTCGCACTGCTCGCTCTTTGCACACTTCTATGGGTACTCTTTGTGCACTCTCTGCGCACTCACCGTGTACGCTGTGAGCTCACCGCGTGCACACAATGATGGTGCACCCAGTTCTCCCTCTCTACACACAGCGCACTTTGTGCACACCCCTTGTGTACCCACAACGCACTCACTGTGCACTCGCTGTGCCCTCAGTATGTAATCACTGTGCACCCTGTGTACACTCACAACACTCACGGTCCCTCACGGTGCAAATTGAGCGAACGCTGGGTGCACTCTCTGTACTCGCATTGCCACTCTGTGCGCGCTCACTACATACTTCGTGTGCACTGTGCACTCGATGTGCACTCTATATGCACTCACGGTGCATTCACTGTGCACTCTCTGTGCACTCGATGTGCACCCTCTGTGCACTCACCATGTATGTTGCGGGCACTCTGTGTGCACTCACTATGCACTCACTCACTGCATACTTACTGTGTGCTAATTGTGCACATATTGTGCCCTCCGTATGGCTTCTGTGTGCACTCATCGCGCATGCAGTGCACACTGCACACATTGTGCCAGCTCATGAAGCACTCTTTATGCATGGACTGTACACTCTGTATGCACTCACTTGTTCCCGTGTGTGCCCTCACGAGGCGCTTATTGTGCACTCTGTTTGCACTCATTGTCACTGATTGTGCACACACTCTGCCCCCCATGTGCCTTCTGGGTGTATTATGTGCGCACATTGCATGCACTCACTGTGCCCTCCTTGCGCGCTCCCCGTGAACCCTGTGTATCTGCGATGTTGACTCTTTGTGCATCTTGGCAAACCCTCCGTTTGCTCACCGTGCACCCGTCGTGCACTATAGGAGTACCTACTGTGTACCTGCTGTGTGCGCCAACTGCACTCACTATGTGCACTCACGGTGCACTCAAGGTGCACATTTTGTGCACTCTGTCGACACTGGTTGTGGCCTATCTATGCTCTCACTGCATACCCTCTGTGAACTCATAGTGCACCCCACGCACACTGGCTATGTACTCACAGTGCACTATGTGGGCACGTTGTGGGTGTTCTGTGTGCACACAAAATGTGCAGAGTTGGTGTGTGCTGGGTGAGCACCTTATGCACACCGTGTGTGCGCACCTGTGCCCTCTATGCATGTATTTTGTGCATTCTATGCAAACTGCGTGGGCATCTTGTGTACACTTGCTGAGTAGTCATTTTGCACCCCCATGCAAAGCATTAGTATCTCGGACATTGCCCATGTTGTAATCTTATCCTAGGTCATGCCCAGACTCTGCCTATGTAGCGTTCGTATCCCAGATAGTGCCCGGGCTATGCGCTTGTGCTGCTGGCAATGTCCACGTAGTGCATCCGTACCCTTTTAGGCACCCACTATGCACCGACCATGCCCTCTCTGAGCGCTCACCGTGTACTTTGGGGGCACGCTGTGTGCTCCCACCATGCACTCCCCCACTGTGCACTCCTTGTGCATTGATGGTGTTCCCACTGTGTGCTCTCGCTGTGCCCTCCAAGCACACCCACTGCTTACCCAGTGCACTACACTTTGTGCACTCTCTGCCCACCCTTCGCGGACTCGCTCTGTTTCCACCGTGCACATCTTGTGCCCCATGAGAGCATTTACTGTGCACTAGCTGTGTGCGCCAATTGCATGCTCTGCATACACTCACGGTGCACTTACTACTCCACTACTGTGCACTTTGGCTACTCTCACTTCCCACTATGCACGCACAGTGCACCAGGATTGTGTATAAAGTCTGATGTCTGATGTGTGATAAGGGATGTTGTGTGTGCGGTCTGTCCAGGACGATGTTTGATATTCTTGTTTATTGGAGGTGGGTCTAGGGGTCTAATGCCTAGAGGAAATTGGGAGAAGCTATCCCTAAATCACCCCCCCCCTGCCGTTGTCCACACCAAATTCTTCACAGGAAACCCCCCCCCCGTGACCCACCCATCCCCCCCCCCCCCCCCCCACTATCGGGTGCCTTCCACCCCCCCCCCCCCCAAGGAAAAAAGGCGCCACAAAAAACAGAAAACACAAACCCCCCCGTTTTGAAAACGATTGCACACCTGTTGTTGACAGCAGACAGCACCTATGACAATCAGAAACATGGCAGCACAAAAATAAAAACCACTTTGAGCACCACAACGGGGCAATCGGGAAAATGGGTGAGCAGCAAAAGCGGCTAAGAAAAAATAGACTTTGGGAAAGGGAAAGGGGAAAGGGGAAAGGGGAAAGGGGAAAGGGGAAAGGGGAAAGGGGAAAGGGGAAAATGTGGGAGCAGGAAAAGTGGGAAAATTGAACGACCACCACACAAAACAGCCATAAGTAGCACTCAAAACCAAATGGGAAACGTGGGGGAAATGTGCCAAATAGGGAAAGGGGGAGAAATCTCAACGGATAGCATG